>CAKAEH010001443.1:0-61501 GCA_916381525.1 Cercopithifilaria johnstoni
AAACAAACTGATCGATTCGTTGAAAAACGTTGAAATTGCATATTTTTCCAACTGATTTTGATGAATTTTTGTTGTTAGCAAGCAATTCTGTTCAATAATATATAAAAATGCTATTTGATCGTTGAAACAATGGAATATTATTAAAATTTGCGAATGCAAAATCAAAAAAATATAAAATATCGAATGTTTAGATGAGATTTTGAAATATAATAAATGAAATATGAAATACCAGTCCTTATATTGCCCACATTTCCTTCCTAGTCCTGCTTGTAATTGCAGAGCGATTGTTTAATTTCCTCTTATTTTACTAATTTAAAAATTACCGATATTGCTAACGACAATCAGTCACCTAATGCCATGTTACGATTACATCGACGGCAATAAGCGTATTTATCATTGCATTCCTATTCGCAGTTATGGATTAAATCATATTCATATGCGGAAAATACATATTCATTTAATGTTTATGATTTACTAAGTACAAAATATTATGTAAATTTATATGCAAAAATAAATGGATAATAATTTCTAATAACAAGTAGTTGCACATAAAGTGATGAATTTAATGTTAAAATTGAATTGGACAAATTATGATTACGGTAATGATTGAGAAGAAATTTATTCTTTTTTCTTCTTTTTAAAGTTATTTACTTTTTTAACAAAATAATAAAGAAAAAATTTTACTTCGTTTTTACTTCAAATTTATTGTTAACTTTATTTCATTCCAATAATAATTATTTTGTTTATTTATTTCCAAAAATAATTAACATTTTTTACCCATCCAAATATTATAATTTCCAATTAGCCAAATCATTCGAAATGAATTCAAAATTTTTTTCTAATAAATTCAAAATTTTGGGATATACTTTTGACATTCAATCAAGAATTAGTGAACAAGGCACAGATGGCGAAAAAAATTGGTACCAATATATTAAGCCAACACAATACAATAATTTATAGTCCTGAGAAGGCAATTATTTCTCTTATTAATATTTCTGTGTCAATGATATCTGATATCGATTTCATTATGGATTTTACTGTAGAATATAGCTTTTCATCCGAACTTTTATGCAATTTCATGTGGGTATTCAAATTACATTTCAGATTGAACTTCTTACCACATGCTTCACATTCGAATGGCCGCACGTTTCCATGCGCCAATTGATGTCTCTTCAGATTGCTAGACGTTCCGTGTTTTATTGCACACGTTACACTTGAATGGTCGTTCGTTTCCGTGCGTCAATCGGTGTCTCCTTAGATTCCTGGATTCTCTGAATGTTTTATTGCACACATAATTGAATGGCCGTTCATTTCCGTGCGCCACTTGGTGCCTCTTCAGTTCGCTAGACCGTTGGAAAGTCTTATTGCACACGTGACATTCGAATGGTCGTTCGTTTCCATGCATCAATTGCTGGCTCTTCATATTGTCGCATCTTTGGAATGCTTTACTGCATACCTTACATATGTAATTTTTTTCATTAGTATGTACCATCTTATCATGTTTCAGAATGCTTGAATATCCGATTTGCTTATCGCATACTTCACATTTGCTTATCGCATACTTCACATTTATTTAATTACCTGATTCATTCGTTTCAAGACTTCATTACCATTCTTCAATTGTTCCACCACTTTCTGCTCGATGACGGCAAATTCCAAATCATTCACCTTTAACAGTTCTTCCATTTTGAGGTAGCCGTTGAAAAATTTTTGTTAAATTTTTACCACTTACTTCTTATCCGTTTAACATTAGAAATGTGAAAAATTATAAAACCAAAAACAAAAGAACTGAATTGCTTGAAGCCGCAAAATACATAAAACGAATTATACACAAATAATTCAGTGCTGAAATTTAAATCGTTAATTTCATCGGAAAGCAGTATTTTCTGCACATTATAGCTATAGTTTAAAAAAAATGGTATATGTTTATCAGTGCTGTTCAATTTGTTTTTATATTTTTCGAATTTTAATTTTAGTCAAATGGAAAAATATTATTGCTTTATTGATGCTAACAGCCAATGTTCAAATTTTCAAACAATGATATCTGTACAATGTCTCTGATTATTGCTGCTAAAAATTAACAGGAAAATAATAATCAAATATATAAGCAAATCATTTTGAGTTATTTCAGGTATCAAATGAAGGCGATGAGGCAATACAAGAAGCAACAAGTAATGACGACGAAATAAAGACTACAGCTGATGATGGGAAAGCGAACGAAAAACGATACAAATGTGAGGTATGCATAAGTTCGGATAAGCAATTCGGATGTTCAGGCAATCTGAAACGCCATAGGGTGGTACATACCGATGAAAAAAATTACATATGTGAGGTATGTAATAAAGCGTTCAAAAGGTTCAGCGATCTGAAGAGCCACCAATTGATGTATGGAAACGAACGACCATTCAAAGGTGACGTATGCAATAAAACATTCAAACGGTCCAACGCTCTGAAGGTACATGAACAGACGCACGGAAACGAACAATTATTCGAATGTTACGTGTGCAATAAAACATTCAAAGTATCCAGGAATCTGAAGAGACACCAATTGTCGCATGGAAACGAACAAATATTCAATCTTTTCACATTCAAATCTGGTGCCGAAGGTTTGCTCGAAGAATACCTGAAATTCTTAACGACAATTAATTTAAATCCTAATAATTTAAAATAATTCTATACTTCAAACTTTTTTAATAAAAATGCTTCATCGTTTTTTAGTGATGATCACATATTAATTCATTGTGTATTCTCTTCGAATGATTCCATTCTTTTCCGAGTTGAAAGGATTTGGTAGCAATTCTGAACAATGCTGCCAGTTATAATCACATTTACATGAAACTATTATTATCCATGAAACTATTATTAACTAACAAAAAATTTTAGAGTGGAGTGAAAATTATTATGCGAAAAGACTGGAACTTTGTGATTATATTTGGTCATAGATCATACGGCTTAACCGGAATGCATAAAAGCGGTCCTTTCAGTTAATACGACAAATATCATTTCATTAGATTGGTTGTCTGCTAAAAATACTTTTTCGAAAAGAATTCAACGATTTCCACATCTCATCATTGCGTCATTGCATCATGCACCTGTCATATTATTTCGTATTGCTTGTTTTGCCGTTGTACGCCGCGCAAATAACGGTATGTGAATATGATACTGCTTCTCAGTCTATAGATCAAATATTTAGAGAATTTTAATTTTAGCTAAAGACAAAAATAGCTGCGTCTTATGAAGAAAAATTATTCATATCTATTTCTCTGTTACGTCTAGCAGGAATGAGAAACGACGACGAAATAAAAACTATGGCTGATGACGGAAAAGCAAACAAAAAACGGTACAAATGTGAAGTATGCAGTAAGCAATTCGGGTATTCAGGCGCTTTGAAACGCCATAAGATAATACATACCGGTGAAAGAAATTACATATGTACGGTATGCAATAAAGCGTTGAAAAGGTCCGACGATCTGAAAAGCCACCATTTAACGCACGGAAACATACGACCATTCAAATGTGCTGTGTGCAATAAAGCTTTCAAACTGCGCCGCTATCTGAAAGAACATATGAAGATACATGCGGACATTGAAAAGATATTGAAATGCGACGTATGCGGTAAAGCATTCAAATGGTCTAACAATCGGAAGAGACACAAATTGACACACAGAAACGAACGACCATTCAAATGCTACGTGTGCAATGGAACATTCAAAAGGTTCAACAATTTGAAGAAACACCATTTGACGCACGAAAACGTACGACCATTCAAATGTGAAAGTTGTGGTAAGACCTTTATTCGAAAGAATAATTTGAACGTACACATTAAAAGGCATAAAAGTTCGGATGAAAGGCTATATTTTGCAGCAAGCTCCTTAATGATATCGATAGCAGATGATATCACTGACACAGAAATATCAATAAGAGAAATAATTGCATTCGCAGGACTGTAAATTATTTTATTGTGTTGGCATAAATTATATTTGTAACAATTTTTTTCGCCATCTGTGCCTTGTCCACTATTTCTTGATTGAATCTCAAAAGTATAGGTAGAATTTTGAATTTATTAGTAAGAAAATTTTGAATTCAATCCGAATGATATGATTAATAAGAAATTTTAATGTTTGGATGGGTAAAAAATGTTTGCATATAATATTAAAATGCTTGAAAGATTATTAAGTAGAAAAATCAAACGTGCAAGAAAAGTATTAAGAAATTTCGTAATGAAAATAATTCTAATTTTTTATATTTAACTATAAGAAGACATAAATTTTGTACAACATATTATTTCTGCTTGTTGTATTTCGGCAAGAATAAATGTCGTCTCCAATGTTGTGATCACAGTTCAATATGTGTTATTTACAACTCGCCTTCAATCACTCTTACGGATGCTGTGGATGATCTTCAAAAAGTGAATCTCTAAAGGAAATGCACATTCCAAAATATGCTTCTTGATGCTAGCAGCCAATGTTCAAATTTCCAAAATTTTAAGTACAATTTCATCGATCACTTTTTACATTCAATCAGGAAATAGCGCACAAAGAACAAATGGCAAAGAAACAGTACAAATATAACTTAAGCCAACACAATACAATAATTTATAGTCCTGCGAATGTAATTATTCCCCTTATAAATATTTCTGTGTCAATGTAATCTGATATCGATATCTTTAAAGAGTTTGCTATAGAATATAGCTTTTTTCTCTTACATTTATGCGCATTCACGTGTTCCTTTAAATTATTCTTTCGAGTAAAAGTCTTACCACAAGTTTCACATTTGAATGGTATTACGTTTTCGTGCGTCAGCTTATGTCTCTGCAGACTGTCGAACCTCCTGAATGTTTCACTGCACACGTGACATTTGAATGGTCGTACGATTCCGTGCGTTAAGTCGTGTTTCTTCAAATTATCGGACCTTCTGAATGTTTCATTGCACACGTGACATTTGAATGGTCGTACGATTCCGTGCGTTAAGTCGTGTTTCTTCAAATTATCGGACCTTCTGAATGTTTCATTGCACACATGACATTTGAATGGTCGCTCTTTTCCATGCGTCAATTTGTGCTTCTTCAGATCGTTGGACCTTTTGAACGCTTTATAGCATGCATTACATGTGTAATTTCTTTCATCGGTATGTACCACCTTATGGTGTTTCAGAGTTCCCGAACATCCGAACTGCTTACCGCATACTTCACATTTGTACCGTTTTTCGTTTGCTTTTCCGTCATCAGCCACAGTTCTTATTCCGTTGTCGTTTCTCACTGCTACTTGTATTACCTCATCGCCTTCATTTGATATCTGAAATAACCCAAAATGATTTGTTTATATATTTCATTATTATCTTCCTGTGAATTTTGAACAGCAATAATCAGAGGCATTGTGCAGATATCATTGTAGAATCTTTGAATGGAAACAATTAACTTCTATATTTTAAAAATAGCTCGATGAATTGTATTAGTAATTTGGAAAAAGTATCAGTTGTGCTATATCGTGACAGTTAATTTGAGACAGAAGGATTAACAGAACGATGCAATAAAAATCATTTGGCGATTTAATGCGCAAACTTTTTGCGTTTCGCTTTTGGTATTTGTTATAGTAAATGAATACAAAATGCTGAATAAAATGGCAGAGAAATAGATAAGATATGAAAAAGTAAATTTTTTTCATACGAAGCAGCTATTTTTGTCCTTAGCTAAGATTAAAATTTTGTAAATATTTATTTCTTATACTGAGAAGCAATATTTTATTCACATACCGTTATTTGCGCGACGTACAACGGCAAAACAAGCATTACCAAATAGTATGATAGATACATGATCGAGAAATGTGGGATGTGGAAGTAGTCAAATTCTTTTCGAAAAATTTTTTTTGCAGAGAACCAATCTAATGAAGTGATGTTTGTCTCAGTATTAACTGAGAGGACCGTTTTTATACCTTCCGGTAATCCGCATGGTGTATGGCCATGTATACTCGCAAAGCTCCAGTCTTTTTGCAAAATAATTTTAACTCCACTGCACTTTAAAATTTTTTTTAGTTGCACTGAATAATAATAGTTTTATGCAAATGTGATTATAACTGGCAGCATTGTTCAGAATTGTCGCCAAATCTCTTCAATTCCGAGTAGAATGAAATCATTCGAAGAATATTCACAATGCAATCATCACCAAAAACCGATAAAGCATTGCTATAAAATAATTTGAAGTACCGTAATGTACATAGAATACTGTTTTTCGATTGAATAAGATCTTTTAAATTTTGGCAATAAAATATTCCAGTATAATATATTTCACAATTCAGAATTCAAAATCAAAAAATATAAAATATCGAATGTTTAAATGAGATTTGAAATATAACACATAAAATATAAAATATAGCAAAACTGAAATAGAGAATATATAAAACATAAAATACAATAATCAATATAGAATGCATAATTGTGAAGAGTGGTAAAATATAAAATACAATAAAACGTTCTGGCAGTTTATCTTTGGTTGTTCGGATGAAGTCGAAACAATAATTATATAAAATTTTATAATATTTTGAATATTGTTATAACTTATTTACGATGCAAAATGCCTTCAAATACTCTTCTTTATTTCGATTAATATTTCAAAGAGAAATCTGAAATTATGGAAGTATTTAATGCTCGAAATAATAAAAGGTCAAAGAGGCATTTATTCGCTGCAAAATTTAATCAAATTCGAACAACTACCCAAAAAATTATTAGTTTGCGATTGAGAAATTTGTATTTAAATGAATTAATTGATTTATTGTTTATTTTTCAATTTTGATAATCTTCGATATACTTTAATATTTATACATGCGGATATGTTTGATGACAAATTTTTTCAATGCATTTATATTTTCGATGAATGCTAGTCATAAAATTTCATACTGAATCGATTTATATCAGAAGAATGTATTACCTTGACAGTTGTTCGAGGAGACAATCGTTTCACTTTTTTACTTGTTGTTTGTTTCTCCTCTTTCCCACATTCATTCCGATACCTTTGCATCAAAGGTAATTTTAAAATTTCAAACTTCTATTCATTTATATTGGGATATTTTATTGATCTCCTTGAAGAAAAAGTGCTACAATTTCTTTTCTCTTGTTTTCTCTTCAACATCATTTAAAATTCGACATAGGATTTGAAACTTCATCTAATCGAAAATGGAAATGATTGATTCAACGAACATTCAAACCACTCACTTACGATCATAAAATAAAGATAAGTGAAATATCTGTCTCATTTCAAATTTAAAAACTTTTGGATGAACTTAATTAACACTGTCTCGTTTCAAAGTTAGCACTGTTGATTCAAACAGAATTACGCTGTTCGAAAATTAATTTTTACTTTGAAGTTATTAAAAAGATATGTCAATTTATGAAATTTTTTAATTCCATTATTTTCTTCCACAAACTTTTGCTTATTTTATTAATTAATATTAAATGAAAAATTATATGAAGTGAAGTCGATGTATAATTAATTAGGTATAATTACAAAAAGGTAGAATTACCAAAATTAAATTAATTTTAAATCGTCCTCATCAATACTGAAATGTAAAATATTTCAATTATTTTTAAAAATAGATATAAATATGAAATCATAATTAATTGCACCTTTTGAAAGATAAGAAATTTCAAATGGAAAGATTTGCGTTAGAATTAACCCGTTGTAAATATGCTGAACAAAATATCAGTCCCTTAGTTCTACATTATCAATTAGTTATTTTAATTGAATTACAAATGACATCATATATATATATATAAATGTCGCGAAAGATGAAAATGACACGAATGTTCAAAATGGGATATATTTTTATAATTGCTAACAAATGGTTGATGATATAATGCCGAGAATACTCGCGGGTATATTAAAATCCGTTGATATATGAATAGCATGATCAATAATGGAAAATTTTGGTTTCACCAAATTGTATTTCAATTTTTCCATTGATAATTCAATAATAAGTCCATTTGATAACTCATTATTAGCTGTCTGCAAAATAAAATTATATTATGCATGTAAATTTTACTGATAAGCTGATATTTCAACAGAAAAGATATCATTTGAAATTTTTTTTAAATTTAACTTTGTTATAAAACATTCAAAACTATTTATTGTAAAATTAAATATTCAAAGTGTATTATCAGAAAATTTTATTTCCTAATATATTTTCATATTGTCATTATATTTGCATATTATCAATATATCTGCATGCTATTAACATATTATTATATTATCAATATGTATATATCAGTATATTCATAGTATATGCTTCACGTTATCAGCACATTTCTGTATTATCAGTGTTTATCTATCTTATCACTGTGTTTCTGTATTATCATTACAATAAATTTGCGTATTATCAATAGGTTTATTTTTAACCAAAAAACAAAAAGATGAGAATAGATAATTAAAGAATAGATAACCTGAGCGATGACATCTTTGGATAAATTAGCTAAATTATCCAATGCATCTGGCGAGAGTTGAAGAGTATTATCCTTATCAACCAATTTCAATGATTTAATTTCGACTTGAATATTAACTCGATTTGCTGATATATGAATATTTCCATCAATTATACTACTAATAAGCATTGTACCAATTTTTTCACCGCTATCATCAATATATAATACAGCTTCAAGTTCCAAATCTACTCTTACTGTACCTATAAAGAAAAGCCATGGGATATTTAATATTAAAAAAGTGAGATGAAACAATACGACTACATCATTTAACATTATTAATACTTCGATGTACGATAAAGTAAGCGAGAAGAAATATTACGGTAAATGAAATTTCTTGAAAAGATAAAAACAACTTACAGTACAAATATTTTCTTGCTATAATTAAATTGAAATGATTAAAGTAACTCTTTAAAAATTATTATCAATATATTTTTTAGTTATCAAAACTTATCATTTTTATCATTTTAGGATTTTTTTGTCACAAATTAAATACCATGTATTTTCATTTTTATTGCGTTATTTATTCAATAATTCATTCTATTTATAATTAATTCATTTCTACTTCTAATTAATTTATTTCCATTTCCAATTATAATAAAATTTATTACTGTTTTAATTAAATAATATTAATGATATTAAAAAAATGATAAATTTTATAATATATGTATTTCAATTGTATTCCGAATTAATAAATATTTTTCCAATTCTAGGGAGATATGCATCCATATAAGAAGCAAAATAATATCAACTAACCATTACGTTCAGCTGATAGTGTTATAGTTGGTGTACGCTTGGAATAAATTTTGATATGCATTAATTTTTTCGGATATTTATGTTGGACAGCTGGCATGATATCACCTATGCATATTTCCAAACCATTAAACATTTCTTTTTCCTCGTTGCTTTCCATATTATCATTTTTATCATTATCACTATCATCATTCGCAGCGTTTCGTTTTCGACGTTTTATAAATTTCGCTATTGTTATTGTTGAATTTTCGTCATCATCAAAATCTTCATCTTCCTAAAGAATGAAATTTTAATTACATTTTGATTAAAATATTGGATGGTAAATGTTATACAATATATTAAAATAACTGATTCAAAAATATTACTCAATAATTCTTCAAATATTAACATATCATCAAGCTTATTCAAAAATATTACTCAATAATTCTTCAAATATTAATATCATCAAGCTTATTTCTGATAAAGCAAATGTATAACATAAATTTAAATTCATTTGCAAAATTTGAATTGAATAAAATTCGTAATTAAGAAATTACATTATAATTGCTATTCAAATTTAATATATCGTCAAACTTATTCAAATTTTAATATATCATCAAGCTTATTTCCAATAAACAGATGCATAACATTAAATTAAATTCATTTCCAAATTTGAATTGAATTAAATTCAAAATTAAAAAGTTACATTACATTTACATCAAAATTACCAAAATCGTCGTAATCATCATCAGCACATGTTGTTTTTAAAAATCTACCCAATTTCGGTGTTTCAGGACCAATACGAAACATAATTGCATCATTCCGGAAATTAATTACAATTTTCACCTTTTAATTCTTAATGAAACAATTTTTACCTTCCCACTATTTGTATAATTAATTATACATGAGTTTTCTCTAAGACAAAATTAAGAATTAACTCTTGCTATGACATTTATAGTGTTTTTGTTCTACGAAGTTTTCATATGTTGTAAAAATTTCCTATAAATTTAAATATTTTGAAAAAATATAAAAAAGAATGAAAAAATTTTTGTTTATAGAAACTATTTACATTTAAACAGAAATATCAAATTTAAGTGAAATTTAAATTTAAATAATCATTAAATTTCATAATAACTTATGCATATGATATAAAAGTGAATTAATCGTGTAATCACTGATTAATACATCCAACATTCGTTTTTTACTTCCGTTGTAAAATTGTTGGAAATGCATTGGAAATGGATCAAATAGTTTCTCATCCATTTTTCCTTCTGTATTAAGAGCTGCACGTAAGCCAAGATGAAAATAATCAAATGTTGCAGATACTTTAGTTAAACGCATATTTAGCATTGCATTGGATAAAATCTAAAATAAAATTTGAATAGATAAATTAGTTTAGAAAATCT
Source organism: Cercopithifilaria johnstoni (assembly GCA_916381525.1). Taxonomy (NCBI): domain Eukaryota; kingdom Metazoa; phylum Nematoda; class Chromadorea; order Rhabditida; family Onchocercidae; genus Cercopithifilaria; species Cercopithifilaria johnstoni. The sequence continues at coordinate 10,605 of CAKAEH010001443.1, forward strand.
GAATAGATAAATTAGTTTAGAAAATTTTCGTTTCAAAATGAAATTAATAAAATTTGTAGAAGAGAAAAACAATGCAAAAAATTGATAAAATAATATGAAATAATTTTAAATTACTGTTTGTGATAAAATCTGAATGAATATCATATTGGGGAAATTTTGATTAAGTAACTTACGATAGTATGAATAAAACTGATAACAGTTGATAATTTTTACTGATATTTTTGATAAAAATTTCATAAAATATTATTTTTAGAGAATCCAACAACGAAAAGAAAAAGTATTATGCGTAAAATTAATTTTCAACTTTTTCCTTCACTAATATATCATTTTAATGTTGAAAAATAGTGGGAAAAGTTGAAAATTTTTAATAAAGAAAATTAACAATTTATTTATTTATTTTTTTGCTAAAATTATCTTTAAAAAAACCTACCTCATTAATATGTTTAATTAAATTGTCTAAATTTTGAAAAGGAATTGATTTATTGATAGAATAGCAATCAGCGCAAGGATCCAAAAAATTTGGCGCATCTATTTGACTTGGTGATAATGTGATACTTTGTGATGTTTTTGCATGTGTTGAAGATAACTGATACAGTGATGGCATATCACTTACTTTATCCATATTCTGAAAGTACAATCATTATGCTAATTATTTATCTTACTTATTGCTTGCAATTAATTACCCAATAAATTATTTTGTAAATTCTATTCTTTTTGTTTTTTAATTTATTTAGTAATTCTCATTAAAATTTTTTTCAATTGTTTTTGTTTATTTCATTAAAATTATTAAAGAACTATTTCATTCCTAAAATTTTATTTGGTATAAATATTAAAAAAAGCTTACCAAATGTTCATTTACATTTATCAACATATTATATTTCATTAATTGATTATTTCAATTCTAAAATTTTAGACTACTTTGTTTCATAATTTATCCAAAAAACAAAAATATTTTTTTAATCATTAAATTAACCATTTGATTAATAGTATTGGTTAATAGTAACCAACCATTTGATCAATAGTATTGATTAATAGTAACCAATCATTTGATTAATAGTATTGATTAATAGTAACCAACCATTTTGTTTAATAGTAAATTGATTAATAGTAACCAACCATTTGATTATAATAGTATTGATTAATAGTAATCAACCATTTGATCAATAGTATTGATTAGTAGTAACCAGTCATTTGATTAATAGTATTGGTTAATAGTAACCAGCCATTTCATTAATAGTAAATTGATTAATAGTAACCAACCATTTGATTATAATAGTATTGATTAATAGTAACCAACCATTTGATTAATAATAAATAGAATAGTAACCAATCATTAGATTAATAGTATACTTATATATTCTTTATGACTTACATCATTATACTTCATTTCCATCGTCAATGATTTTTGATTATTTACATTTCCAGTAAACATAGATTTAGTATCGGATACGGTGGATAAATTTACTGTTGAAATCGGAAAATGAGTGATTGTTGCATGATTTTGAATTTTTTCCCTACACAGTGGCATGCGACACTGAAAAATTAGTTATTTATTTATTTCAAATCAGTTATGCAACGATTTTAATTTAATAAGAATTTTTAAAACAAAATGTTTGTTATCACAATATGCCGCATTAAAATAATCTACTTATAATAAATTTGTATATACTTATAATAAATTTGCACATATGATTTTCAATTTGGAATACTAAACTTATCAAAAATTATCATCATTTTACATTTGGAATCAAACTTAATGAATGGGAATACTTTAGGCATTTTAATTATTCATGTTAATAACAATATCACTTCATAATTAAAATTAATTAAACATTCCCGTAAATATTTCATTGTGATATTGTTAACCATTTTTTTCCTCTAATCCCTTTTTCTACCTACCAGCTTTATTTCGTAATGAATACCTATAATTGCATAATGATTCTAACCTTTTTCTTTTCCTCTACTCCCTTATTTTACCTGCCAACCTTGCTTTGTAATGATACCTATATATTTGCATAAATGTTAATTTTCTTGAAACTTTGAATGAATTAAATTTTTAAACTTACAGGTTTCGTAAAACCAATCAGTTTAATGCTATTAATAGTTGTTTTACCGAAATTAAATAATTTACTGAATGAAATTATTTTTGGCATATTCCGAAATGGTGCATTTATTTTTCTCTTAACGATATTTCGTATAATTTTACAAACTCTAAATGATAATTGCTTCCGAATTTGTTCTGTTCCATTACTCTAAAAAAAAAATATTCAATAAAATTATCATTATATCTTCGTTATCATTATCAATTATCATTATATTCATATCTTTACCTATTAAAATTAATGATACTATTTTAAATAATGTATTTTATGATGTTGTAACATGAATGTAACAGATGTGTTAAAATTAAATAAATGATAAAAGCTGTAAATTACAATTATTTCATTTGCAGTATTTGAATTGAATAACGCATTATTATCGTCATTTCCAGTAAATAAGTTACCATATTATTTATTTCACTACATTTATCATTGTAATTAAGTAATCACTGTAATTATTACACCTGATCATTGTAATCAAGTAAGCAATAACGAGTTAAATGTAGGAACACTATTATCATTTATCAATTTACCCGAAAATATGTGTTGAAAATATTTCCGATAAGATCATCATTTTGTAAAAAAATATCGCTAAAACCAACAGATACATGGCATCCAATAGTACGAACATATAGAGATCCATTTAATGTACGGTAAACGAAAAATCGAACTATTGCCGAAATCTACAATTTCTATTTTAAATTTAATTAATCAATTTCATTATAAAACAAACAATTTCCAGATAATGAACTGGGAAAACAAAAATTTAGGAATATAAGGTGAATTATTTGTAAAAAAATAATCTAATAATATTTCAAAATTAAATTTTACAAAATGATATAAAATATAATCAATAATTTTAAACCTGATGGATACGTAGATATACAGTATTATTGAGTTTAATAGGTAATAATACTCTAATTTTACCATTAATATTTCCTCTTATCCTGAAATTACAATCTTTTCCTTTTTGTTTTCTTTTGATTGCCATTTACATAAAACAATTAATTTGATAATCTTTTAACAATAATCATATCAAAACGAAGAAAAGAAATGAAATGTATCATTGAAATTTTTAATACGAATTATTTAACATGCATTTTCAATTTAGTAAAACTAATATTAGACAAAAACATTATTACTTTATATTTATATGAATCCTAAATTTTAAATTTTAAATTTTAAAACAAAAAGAAAGCAAAACAAATATGAAAGTATTAAAAATTGTGATACAACCATTATTAAACTGAAAAGGGTGAAAATTATTAAACTATTAAAAGTTTTAATAAATTATATGAATAGTTAAAAATAACATAAATTACCTTTATAATACTTACTCAAGATCGAGATTTTGAATGACGAAAATTAGACGATTAGGTGGTGAAGGAAGAAGAGATACCAATTTTGGACATTGATATCGTAAAATGACCAAATTCGAAATCGTAATACAACCATTAAACTGAAATTAATTGTAATACACCGAAATTGTAATACAACCATTAAACTGAAATTAATTATTTTTGTCTTAAAACAATCATTAGTTTGTATTTTTAAAAAAATATTTCATTTCTTAAGATAATTCAACATATTTACCTGTTGAAAGCATTGTTTTAGTATTAAAACCATTAAACTGAAACTAATTATTTTTGTTTTAAAACAATTATTATTTTATAAAGTTATATTTTTATATCTTTAGAAAAATGTTTCATTTTTTTTAAAATAATTCAGCATGTTGAAAATTTACAAATTTATTGTTTACCTGTTGAAAGCATCGTTTTAATGGTTGTAATCGTAATCGTTCAATTTCATTGTTAATAATTAGTTTAGCTAGAAGACTGGCATATAGGAAACCATTCGAATTAATTCGAAATTCCATTCCCGGTAAATTATGACGAACAACACGAAGTAAACGTGAACTGATATGTTGTTTATCATTGATAGTACTGGAACTGCAAAAATAACATTTCTATTTATCGTCAATTATTTTAATTTTATTCAAATGAAAAAAAAATGAATAAAATAATTATGAAATTATTCATTCATTAATGAAAATACATTAATTACTTCCTGTACTAAAATTAATTGAATTAATTTCAGTCAGCTATATTTTTAATGTCTGTAAATAATTTAGTCATAATCCTATCATCTGATTTTGATAACGAATAAGGATAATTTAAGAATTACAATGATAAATATCAATCGATTTATCCAGCTTCTTTCAGATACCTTACTTTATTTCAGTTTTTCATTTCTTCAACACCTTTTTTTGAATTGTTGAAAGTCATTTGTTTAAAATTAAATTAATCTTTCTTTTTGTTGCTTTTCTAATTATTTGAATTAATTGCATAAACAATAAACTAAATAGTAATAATTTCAAATATAAATCAATATAATGAACATATAATAAAAATAAATGATTTCTTAAAATAAAAAACAAAATTTTAAAATGAAATTAAATTTTAAATCGAATTAAATTTCAAATTGGAAGAAAAAAGAAATAAACAAATGAATATCAATAATAATTATAAATGAAGAATTGCAAATGTACTAAAATATAATTTTCTATGAAATTTCTCAAAAATTAGTTCATCGATAATTAAATAATTATTATTGGAATTAAATGAAAATATCATTTTCCCTTCCATTTTACTAATTTACTCATTCGCTTTCTTTTTTCCTGTTAATTATAATCTGAAATCATATTTATGTTTTCTTGAAATAATCAAATTTAGGAATTAAAAAAAGAGAAATGAGATAAAATTTGTTTAATAAACATTTAACCTATTCATTTTCTTAATATTATCAAAGATAAGATATTAAAAAGAAAAATAAAAATTGAAAAATTACTTTAATGAATCAGGTCTTTGTAATTGAAGCTTTTTTGATTGATTAATTGTTGATGATAACGATTGTAATTGTGCTTCCACTTTTAGGCCAAATAAGCCGATAAAGCCGATGATAAAGAGAAACTGAAAATTTGAATATTTGAAGTACAAATTTTGATAACATTAAATATTTCATATTATGATTTCTGATTGCTTATTTTAGTGTTTTTATTTTGTCATTCTTATATTAATTATATCGTTCATTCTGATCTTATCAGTGATTTGAAATTCATGGAACAATCACTTACTATCATTATTAATCATTCATTCTGATCTTATCAGTAATTTGAAATCTATGGAATAATAATCACTTACCATCACTATTAATCATTCATTCTGATCTTATCATTGATTTGAAATTCATAGAAATAATTACTTACCATCATTATTATTTTCATTGTTTCATATCCTTTCAACCAGTACTTTCATAGTCTTATTGAACTATTTGATTTTTCATCTTCCAATTATATACTTGCATTCTAAATAAACATTCATTTAACAATTGTTCATTCCAATTTCTTTTAAAGTTTTCATTTCAAATTTTCATCCATTACTCTTACCGCCTATCTTTACCTAATTGCATCTTCTATTGTTTTAATTTTTCTTTTTCCATTACATTTAAATTAAACCGGTTAATAGTCAGTTTCTCCGATCAAATAGTCAGCTTATTTCTTGTACCATTAGTGATATCGATATTTGAAATGAAAATAAAATCATTATACTTTTGAGGAAGTTATTATTATTGTTACTAATATTATTGTTGCATTTCTTCACAATACTAAGACAATAGATAATGCAATGTTAATGAAAGATTATGATGAAGTAATAGATAATGAATTAATGTTAGTAACAATAATAATAACAAAAAGAATAATAATAATAGTAATAATAATAACAATAATAATAACAATAATAATAACAATAATAATAATGATAATAATAATAATAATAATAATAATAATAATAATAATAATAATAATAAACAATATCAATTTTTTAATTTTTAAGATAATTATTGCAATTAATAGTAGCAATTATCACATTCCAATTTATGCAAAGTATTTATCGTAAAAATTAAAAATTGGTCTAATTTTGTTTCAATAGTTTATTCCAATTAGTCCAAATACATTTTACAAAAATAACTTTTTATTCCTAAATATATTTCATCTTTTAAAGTTACATCCACTCCTAGAACATCCAAATGCCAATAAATTTCGCATTTTCTACTTGCCAATGTATCTCATATATTGGTCCAACTAAGTAATATTTCAAATTCGTCACATTTTCTACCTCTTAAATAATTGCTTTTTATCAATTAACGCACCGTGTCCCCTGACCTCTAATTGTTACACCAGGTAGCATACCTCTTTTTAGTACTCATTCCAACACAATCAATAATAATAATATCTCTTCTGATATTTGTAAAATTATTTGCACTCATTATTGTTATTGTTACTATTATTATTGCTATCATTATTTATTATCACTATGATTTATTAATATTTTTATCATTCATTGTTATTATAATTTATAATTATTTTCATTTATTATTATTGTTAACATTTTTTTATTATTATCATATATTTTTATTATTATCAATATTATTATTATTATTAATTATTATCATTACTATTATACAAATAATCTATCATTTGGGAAGGTCCTTAATTTCCTTATCGTTATACATATTACATACATATATCATAAATACTATTAATTATTGCTGGATCTTTCAGAGTTTTTTCAAGAATATAATGGTAAATAAATACGAGAATAACAGGTCAGGCATATTTTGCATATTTAATTAATTTAAAATTTCAAATTCAAACATTCTTCCAAATCAATGCTTACGATTAATTGAATATACAATGTACAAATACAATACAATGCAAAAGATTGTTTATTATATAGTAAAAAGTTTTAAAAAATAATCATCTTCTAGTAATTTAAATTTATATTCTCACTTTGTTTTCCATTTTGTATTATTTTAAAACAATGTTAAATTAATGAAATGACATAAAAATTGAATAATTTAAAACAAAAGGAATGATTAAGAAAGAGATAAATCTTTTTGAAATAAAATAATGCTAAATTAATGAAATGACATAAAATAATTAGTTCATTTCATTAATTATTCAGTAGCCTAACAATATGAATTAAAAATGATCGTTGTACAAATTAAAATGTTCAATTTGTTAATTCATCTTTTACTAATGTTCGTTAAATCTTTTTTATTATAACTATTAATTTGTTTCTTTTATTTCATCAAACATTATATAAATCTTTCATACCTCAAACTAATTTAAATTTAAATTTAGGTTAATTAGTAATTCTAATACTTCGCAATCATTTTCATCATATGTGACTATATTTTCCAATACAGTAATTACATTAAATATCACAATAATGATTATCATTATACTATTATCATCGATTGATTACAAAATAAGAAAAAAAATGATTAGGCTAATTAGCAAATTTAATACTTTGCAATCACTTTCATCAGGCTTACTATATATGAGACTATATTTTCCAATACAGTAATTATATTAAATATCGGAATAATGCTTATCATTATATTATTATCATTGTTTGATTATAAAATAAGAAAAAATGATAAAATTATAAAAAGATGTTAAATTTTAATCAATTAAACTTTTTAAAGGTCAATTTAAAACATTGCAGTATAAATATTTCAATTTAAAAATTTGCAATGATAAATTTGAAAAATAAAATACCGAACATAAGACCAGTTATAACGACGAAACGTTTTCAAGGAATTTCTTGAAATTGAACATTTGATAGATCATTATATAGTGCATGCTTCAGGTAAAGCAACAAATAAATGTCAACAAATCAATTGAAGTTGTCATCAATGAAATGACCGATCATTCTTATCATTCTCCCTTTTCTTCAATTCATTTCTTTTATTTCATACATTTATCTTTTTCGTCAGGCAAAATTTTATCAGTTATGAAATGGTGATAAAATTATTAAAGGAAAATGGTGTAATAATAAGATAATTAATCAAAAAGATCTATTCAAAATTACTGTCGTCTTTTTTTTTGAAGTATGTAATAGAAATGATAAAAGACTGTACTTTAAAAAACAAGAAGAAAGAGAGAGGGAGAGAGAGAGAATTGATAAAGAAAAAGAATAATTAAATTTCGATGGATAAAAACAGGTTTTTATCATTTTCATGACTAAATCATAACATTCCACAATTTTCATTACATTACATTTAAGTAGCTGTAAAATTAAGTAAAAAAAAATTTTTTTAATTTATCTTTTTAATTTTTAATTTACCATTAAAGGTAAATTAAAATTTGAAAAGATGAATTTAAAAAAATTTATTTTAATTCTCCCTTTTAATTGTGCAACAGTACTACAGTAAACTATATGTTATTGCGATAAAAAATTATTATAGTAAAAAAAATTATGCAATATTGTTACGGTAAAAGATTCAGCATAACGCACCCTATCAAAAAGTATACGATAAAAAATTCCTATCCAATTAGGTAAGATAAAATTTTTGTTTAAATAATAATTAGCAACAGTACCGAAGTGAACTATATATTATTGAAATAAAAAATTATGCAATATTATCACGGTATAGGATTCAACATACAGTAACCCATCAAAAAGTATACGATAAAAAATTCCTACCCAATTAGGTAAGATAAAATTTTTGCTTAATTTTTTCCATTTAAAAACAAAAGTGAAAAAAGCCATTCATTTAAATGATTATAAATTAAAAAAGGAAATTACTAAATGGAAAGTTTTTAAAAAATTTGATGTAAAAATTTCTCTTCCATCCAAAAAATATGTTTTCCTAAAAAACATTTTCTTTCTTTGAATTATTTTTAAACAGGAAGATGTTTTTCTTTGAATGAAAAAAAGGGAAAAGATTTAAAAGACTATTTTTATCATACTAATAAAATGTTACGAACAAATTTTATTTTGTCTAATTCAATGATGTAAAAAAAAAACCGTCAATCTTAAAACAAATGAAATTACAGTACTAAACAATAATTGTCATTATCATTATCAGCTAAGTAAAGCATGTTTATTTCTGGAATATAGCTGTCATCATTATCATTATCAGCTAAGTAAAACATATTTATTTATAAAATATAATTGTATTTTCTTAGCTATAAGATGTTTCAAGTTATTAAATGAATGATGATTACATCTGAGCGTATCGAGCTTAAATTCATATTTAAGGCTTAGATAATCAAATTATCGAAAATGATAGATGCAAATATAATAGGAATGGAATTGATGTTTGAATTTCAAGTTATGTTGTTGTTGTTGTTGTTGTTGTTGAATCAAATGAAGTACAAAAAAAAAGGTAGAAAGGACGGAAAAAGGATTTACACGTGCTAAATTGAATATAATATATAATATATTATTATAATGAATATAATAAAAAAACTTTCAGCTTAGATGTTAATCAGATTAGCAATAAGGAAATACGCTTAGCCGATAATTAGTAAATTCATTTTAAATCAATTTTAATGATTCATGTTTTAAAACTTCTCATTCATGTTTGCTGCCATCAGTTAGAAAGCAAAAATTTTCTCTGCATTAAATGTTGCGTTGTTGTCTTCTAGGATTGTCTATCATCAATAATTAAAGTTGCAGTATTAGTGAGAATATTCTTGGTCAGTAAAATGAAAAGAAACGATTAATGGATCAAATAATTTCACTTTATATCACTTTTCAAATCAACGATTTGTGATCATATTTGACAATAAGCGATATACATATTTCCAATATCGCTATCTTTCAGTTCCTTTCAATAATTAAATATCTTCCTCATACGGTATTTCCTATGCAATAACAAAACAAAAGAAAAAAGAAATGCTGAAATAGATTTTTCTAGAAGATTTTAAGACGATCGTTTGAATAAAAACAACATAAAAATGTTTTGAACAGCTCAAAATCACCATAACATTTCATCATTAACAGTATCTTGAGACTGGATTTTGTTTGCTGAGAAAAGGGAAAGTATTTAATTTATGTTGTGGCAGTAATAATATTGATAATTTAATTATTACTGCAAAAAACAATCCATAACATAAAAATAACATCCCGATGAGTGTGGAACTTACATAGTGTAATGCAGCCATGCTTCGGACTGTAAAACAAAGAGAAAATAAACTGAGCACAACAATAAAAGTATGAGATAACCAAATCCTCTTATTACTTGAACAAATAAAAATTTTTGAATAAATAAAAACCTCTGCTGCCTAAGAAGTAGTAGCTCCTTCATCCGAAGAAAAAGAAATCCATTATCGCATAAAAGTCACAATTACGAATGAATGCATCAAATACTATTACTCTGTTCTACCTCCAATCAAAAGTAGTCAAATTGAAATAAATCTTGAAATAAATTTTCACATCTGCGAAACAACTGGCTTGTGTGCTTCTTAATCCAGTATGAACTAAAAGATCAAAAAATCAGTAACGATCATAAATGCAACTTATTCAGGACGAATCATAAAGGGAGTCACTGCAAAACGGAGAAAAGATAAAATAAAAAAAATAACAATTTGCTTAACTCTGATGTTCTGAAGAGACGATGTTCCGTAAGGTACTGAAAGAAATCAAAAACAACCAAATTAGTATAACGGAAGTCCACGTCAAAACATTAAAGTATCGCTTGAGCTACAACATCCAAAACAGTTTCGAAGAAATCAACAAAGAAAAAACAGTATGTTCTGTATTGACTACATGTGAAGTCATTTCACAGGGATTAACTGAAAGTATGAGTAAAGGTTGGTCTCAATATCCTGCACCAAAAATATATTTCGATGCCAGAAAAACTAGGCCTTAGACTGCCACATAAAAATCACATCTCAACAACAAAAAATGTTTAAAAAACTTTATACAAAGCTGTAAATAAATAATTAACGCACTGTTCATAGTATTTTCATCGCCGCAACCTAACAAAACTTCCACCTGTTGCCACATTCGCGACAGAAAACGAACGTAGTCATAGGCTCATCTGCGCTACGTGTTTGCACTTGTGTATAGGTACAGTTTTTCTTTCCACACTTACCACATTTAAACATGTCAGAAGGAGTTCCCTCTTGAACTGCCATCTGATATTCTTCAATTGCCTGAAAAATTGCATCTTTTCAATAATACTTGAAATTTCAATTTTTTTCAGAACTTTCTGTGATTTATGTAATTCCTTTCAGAATTTACAAGTAAAAGACTTTAGAGAAGCAGCCGAGTTTAGATTATTTAGTGTAGTTCACTGGTGTAATAAATCGCATGCATAAGCGGGAAAGTTACAGAAATAAAGTGGTACCAGTAGATTAATTGATGTAATATTCACTAGTGATTACTAAGCAGGATGACTATTACATCGACATAAATATTAAATGGAATTGACTCAACTGAATAATATCCAGTTCTAAGTCATTATGAACATTTGATACCACAACGTTTGAAAAAATTTTTAAAAACTATTTCAGTTATTCAAACCTGCTTGGTGAATTTCTCCCGCTGTGCTTTCATTTCATCCGATGCCATCTCATCTGCTGTCATTACTGCGAATCTGCAATCGAAAAACCGGTAAAATGCGGAAGCCGCTAATTACTACTAATCAAATGTGATAAGTAAAAAATTTCCCTCTTAAGATTTTCAAGCAAGATACAAAACAGTATGAATAAAACAAATTTTAGAATGATACTAGAGAATGAAACTACAGCGAAGTAGATCGTGATCTTCATGACTGTGTGGTGTAAAGATTATACCATAAATATGCTACTAAACAAATAGACCGCTCATAACCTTATGCAAATTGTACCAATTATTATATCTACTAGAAAAAACTTTTGTCAAATTCGTGCAAAATCCGGACATGCTTGCATAGTCATTTTGTTTTCACTAATATCTGTTATACTTTTGAAAAACAGTCAACTTTTCAGCATCAGTAGCCCTGAGAAACATGGGTGTTCGTGGTATAAAAAAGCTCAGCAGAAGTTTTAAATCTCTGTTTTGCTAGAAATAGTGACAATAAATTCTTACATAAAACTAAATAACGTCATTTTTGTTGTCATAATATTTTCAAAAAATGGATCTGAAATAACAAAATTTTCAGTATAACTACACTTATTCTATTTACAATGCAAAATAATTTCTATTTCAAACCCTATTTTAAAAACATGTTATTTCCACACATTAATTTCCGATAGTGTTGCAGTTTGAAATTTTTTCAAATATTTTTTCTTACTCTATCTCTCTCTACCTCATCTCCTTTTTCCTTACTCTTCCTGCTCCAGTTCATCAATAATAATAGCACAGGGGCCAAACTGTCTGCATTGCCTCCTCTCTCTCTCTCTCTCTCTCTCTTCACTATAAATTTAGCATGCTGAACAAATCATTAAAAATGCTCCGCGTACAGGAGGAACAAAGTGCAAAAAGCACCCATTCTAACTCTATTATTGACGAACAAAAATACTGCGATAACTAGGTTTAGATATAGTTTAGAAGTCTTGTTTCACTGCCATCGATATTTGCATTTAAAAATTTTGTCAACAAGATAGCCAGACATGTCAATTGATGCCTCGTCACAATTTTTCCCCACAAAGTCATTAATAATGACTGGATTAAAATCTCTTCAGAAATTAGGAATTGAACAAAAAATGAATTCATGGGCCCTACAAAACAAGATTAAAAATTCATATAAGAAAACAACTTACAACATTAAATGTTTTTTGAAAATTTGACATGGTTAATTCAAGGATGAAAAAAATGGATGTTTGGGCAAAAAGTTATGTGAGTATTCATGATTAAGAGAGATATAACTTCAATTTTTTGATTATTCGCTGGTTAGCCTACATTAATAAATCGTTACGAGAAATCAATAAATACTTTTCAGGAGTTACAGCGCCAATCAACACATTTTCGCGGAGAACCAAATTTTTTTTGTCACGCAGGTTAAACACTCGACTTCGTAGGGCTGCTTTATATTTTTCTGAAGTACCACGATGTACCTGAATACAGCACAGAGTCATTTTTCATTTTAAATTTCTTTCTAATCCTATTATGCAATTTCTAACTTCGCAGAATTTGAAAAGTTAATTAAGAATCTATAATTCATAGTATCATATTACAGTAACATAGTTTGGTATTATAAAATATTTTATACTTCCTGTGTCATCAAAAAAGATTATACTTACTTTGTTATACCATTTGCTGAAAAATTTCATTTTAATGAACTAAACTCCATTTTACACTTTAATAATGCATACTGCGCTTTTTCTGTTTTACATCAAAACTAAGTCGCTCACTTCCAACTAATCTCACTATGATCAAAAAAATCTCTCACCTCAAACAATTTCTTTTCAGTTCGAATTGCCAACTCTTCAGGATCAAGAGTTCCATTGGGCAATTCCTTTGAAAGCAGAGCATCAAGAATCATCGTAGCGCACTTATTCCTGACCTGCAAAGTAACAAAAAATAATCAAAACACATTTATAAATCGACCATAAAATTCGATTTAAATGCTTTAACAAAAAATATTCAGGCGAAATTAATGAATAAAAGATGTATCAATAGAAAACAGCATACCTCATCAGGAAGAAGTTGCTTCCTAGCTGTAGACAAAGGTGTTGAAGAATTTGCTGTGCCGGAACTTTTTTGCGATGATTGTGATAAATGTTTGGAACTTTCATTAAGTGTAGTTGAAGAAACGGATGCTGGTGAATTGTTTTTTGCCACCGCATCTTTCCCATCGCCCTTATTACTACTTGTTTTATTCGCCAACAAAATCTTCCATTCCTGAGAATAAACCAAAATAAAATTCACAAATCCAAAAAAAAAATAAAATAAAACAGAAATAAAATATACAAGAACAAAGTGGATAAACTAAAAGAAGCGGCAATCCAATGCAATAACAGAAAACCAACCACCGAAACACGTATCATTATTTATAATATAAAGGGAATACGTAAGCCATTGCTTTTACTAAACAAAACTGATGCTGTGTCATTCTTGAATATGGTAAACGACAATCCAAGTTGCTTTTGAATAGTGGAAAATAACTATTGCAATGCCGTTCAATTTATTACACTGTGTCATTTCGCGTCATTTATTTTTTTATTCGTACAATAAATCTGACATTTCAGATTAATAATTTATTAAGCAAACAGCACCATGCACTTTTTAAATACTGAGTAACTAACATTTGGACCTTTTATTTCAAAATAACCATAAACACCTCCAAATTTACAACTTCTTCACAAATGAAGCAATTCGCAAACAAAAAACAAGTTACTGCACTAAGCTAAAACAACTCCCACTTTCCTGTAACGGAGTATGACAAAGAATGATGAGAAAAGTAAAATGCCGAACCAAGGGCGTAAAAGAAAGGTAATGGAGCTTCAGTATTGCGCCGTTCTTTTTTTTTTGGTGTTAATATTACACTTTACAGACTTCTGTGAAGGATATCAGTTAGCAAGTGGAAAACTGCGAAGTGTGATAAAGTGATGCTCCACACTCAACTGATGCTGTATCATTCTTAAACTTATCGAAATGGCAAAAACAACTCCCAACGAAATCAAAATTCGAATAAGTCGGTCCGAAAAAAATCGAAGACTGAAGTTAAGCGAACATTAGATACCTTAATCAAAGATTTAGCTCGCTTGGCAATATGTTCATCGCTGGTTTTCTTGCGTAAATCATTGATTGTCATACCGATACGAGTTTTCTAAAATGATCTTTACTACCAACATCAGTTTTAACATTACAATCATCATTCTATTCTCATTGTCTTCTTCTTACCTAATGATGCATATAAAAAACTCGATGCACTGTGGAAAAGCAAAGATGAACTTACGGTAAGGATATTTATATCGACAGGTAATGTGGATAATGCATCCAATAATTCCATCGCATCGTCCATCTAGAAAAAGAAGTCACGTGAATTTTCACATTTTCCAATAGTCAGTGTTGAACTTTCACCTTTTCCAATAGTCAGTGTTCTTTCGACACATAACACAGTTAAATACAATTATATTTTTTCTTATCCATCGGCAGATGTCGGAAAAGTACTACTGCAGGAAACATATGCCTTTTTTAGTTCGATACTCATTTGGAGAATTGTAACTGGCTAATTTTGAATTTTCACTAATTAAATTCATCTATTTCATTTTTTTATTGCATATAACATGTCGAATGAACCTGTCGTACGAAATGACGCGACGTATTAATGTCTGACATATTAAGTTATAAGCCATATATCAAGTAGATATAGTGCATAACATTGAATGAAAAAAGATATTAACTGAAATTGTGTGTTCAACAAAATTACGCGTTGAACCGCGCTTATTCGTAATATCAATTGGCAGAAACAATTTCGTTGTCAAAGAAGTCAGAGAGTGGTCTGAAAGAATTTTTCCTGTACAAAAAAAGTAAATAAACTGACCGTCTTGGTTCCTTGTATCATTCGTTCAAATTTTCTGCCAATTCGCAGCACTTCCTCTTCACAAGATGCCATCCTCAAGTCGCGTAAAACACGCCCGCATCAAAACTTAGCCAGAAATTCAACTTGAGCGATCGGAAGACTAACGCAGCCCGTCCTTACACGAACAGCCACTATGCAATAATGATTATTTCAGTTGAGAAAATTCCACTGTGGATTCGTGCAGCGAGCATTATTAGCACGATGGCGACTGCTAATCCAGCAAATTGCAGAAATGGAAATAAAAGAACCAAAATCTCAGCAAGACGTAGATCTTCATATTCAGCATACTTCATGAAAATCAATTACGCGTGGCAGTGATGTTAATGAATTGTATATTGGAAAGCCTAGGAGATATAACAACCGACATACTACCATCTGCATACATAAATGGATGAGATAAAAAAGTGAACTTTAATTATCCAAATAGGAGCAGGTGAGCTTTTAAACCTTCACATCAAATTATCCACCGAAAATTAGATATCTCTCTTTGAAATCATATTGGAATGTTTCTTGCTCGAATTTTATGAAAATAACATGTGAAAATAACATCGATAGAATAAGTTTTTCATTTCAGTTAACGCGGAACAAATCTTTTTGACTCATTTAAAAGATCACAATCATGACGACCAAGTACCATCAGCTATTATCACGGGTTAAATGATTACTTTGTTAACGAACAGTTAGGTGAGAATTCGCAAAACTGCCACTGATGTTTTCTCTATTTCCTAATAACATTTCGATATCCGCAGCTACATTTATTCATCGGCGGAAAACCGGAAATAACCCGATATAATAGCATATCAACAATTCTGTGAACTACAGAGGTATTTCTAAGCATATTCAATCTAAAAATATGAATAGAACATCGGCACCATACACAAAAAATCCAAACTACTGCAACATAATTTGAAATTGTAATTAATGTTAAAATCAAAGTTTGTATCCTTTCTATATAAACACATTGTACAAACTGAAAGCGAACTGACCCAAAGCTGCAGAGTTTTAAAAACTGAACCATTTCTCTTATTCCGTTGTCAATCCAAAGCGATACTACAAGATAATAGAAACTGACAAGCCCGTTTACTATTTATAGCTATGATTGACTATTGGCTTGTTTGGATAAAATTTCATTATGAAATGCAAAGTGATCTTCAATAAATGATGCAACAAAAAAATACGAGTGATCATAGCCTTCTTGATATCTTATCTCGATTTGAACCTAAAAAATATTGTTCCTTTATAGTTGAAAAGAAAGCGAAAAAAATAGTGTGAAATAAAAATGAATATTACAATGAACTATGTTAGTTCTCATAATATGCATTAACCGTGTACTAGTGAGCATTTTAATTCAATATTTTAATGAATATTTCTCTTGGAATGTAAATTGAATTAAAAAAAACTTTTTCGTAAATTTTTGACTAGAAACTGTTTCTTTCTTCAAATGACAAGAAGCATTTGCATAAAAATGTCGGGATATGAATCAATGAATACTTTATCATTGTTGACGGTTTTCAAATTCTGTGGTAGCAACTGATCCTGAGCCAAAAAATTATCTGCTGTACCCTGATCGATTAAGATTTTCCTTGTTTCTCCGTCATAATTTTTAATGACTTCCAGTGAATCATATGCTTCCCAATCTTCCTTCAACGGCCCAAGATAACCAAGGAATGCCTATAAAATCATCATAACCATTTCACGGTGTTAAAAAACTGAAGTAGACAAAACTGTCATTACTACACTTTTGACTTATACAATCAATGTAATGATTTTATTTTACGAAATCCTGCAGCAGAAACACAGAAAATTTTGCGGTAACATGAAAAACTTTGGAAAAGAAGGAAACAAAAATTTTATTATCATTATATATGAAATATCCCACTGCTATTCATGTATATAATTGATAAAATGTAGTACAAAATCATACAGCAATCAATAGAAAGCAGTTTCAGATGCAACAATAAATCCCTCCTTCTTTAATTTTATTTTGGTTTCTACGATTCAAATTCAGAGAAACCTAGTTTCGAGAAAAATTTAAACCTACATCATCTTCTTCATCGCAAGGACATAATTCATGTTGTATATTTGCTCATGGCTAATAGTATCTTATCACCTAAATACTATTCATATAACAACAGACCTTCTTTCCCAACTCGCAGTTCATCGGATTACAAAGTGGGGCAAATGCCGAGATACTTAAGAATTTTTTCGGATTTCTGAGACCGATTACCATTGCACCATGCCCTCCCATACTATGTCCCATTATTCCCCATCGATGCAGACAGCATTCGGCAAAATTTGACTGCACTATATTAGGCAATTCATCTGCGATATACGTATACATTCGGTAATGCTTACTCCATTTTGGTTCCGTTGCATCAAGATAAAAGCCAGCACCTGGGAAAAATGTATGGTAAATATCGTTTGAAAACGAATCTCTGAAAGCCAAGCAATTAATCCAAGGAATTAATTTGATCTTTTAGTTCTAGGTTTGCTATGATATGGAAATTTTCTAGAAAATAAAAACCAATTGTGTGTTATTCACTGCTGGTTGTTATAACTATGGACTAAAAAAAATTAAATAATTGTTGATCGTCGAAATAATTGAATGAATATTTCAAAGGAAAAGGAAAAGAATTCAGGAAAAACCTTTGCCAAAATCCCAACAATCGGAATCGCCCGGAATATCCACACCTCTCGGACTTGTGTCTGCATTTACAACTATCATTTTGTGCGTTGCCGCAGCACGTTGAAAACCGCTTTTCTCGATAAAATTTGCTTCGGTACAAGTAATACCTGAAAGTTCAGATTTGTGAGATAGAATAATAAAATATTAAAAAATTATTACCAAAAAAAAGACGATATAACTTCTTTATTTACAGTAGAAACAAAGCCTCCAATCCTAACTTTAGCAATTCTTTTTCTATTTACAATTGGATTTCTATTTCAGTTTAAAAGCCCTCTTAACTAATTCTTGGGTATCCAACCTTAACTGAATCTCCTTATTTTCCAAGTTAAACTTCAACTTAACCGAATCTAGCTTAAATTTAGGCTCCAAATTAGTATATGTCTAAGATAGCTGACATGTCACAAACAGAACAGTGCTGTATGCAAAATGGAACAAATGAGAGTTAGTTAGTTCAAGGCATTAAAAAACATTTAGAATTAAAAGAAAGATATCCTAGAAGCATTTCTTTCTGAGTGTTTGACAATTATATATTACTAAGATGATTTACCCGAAAGATACATTAAAACAGGTACTTTTTCATGAAGCCTTAAATCCGGAATGTAAATACCGAATTTCATCGTACATTTCAGCGTCCCACTGCAAACATGGTTTTTAACAGCACTAATCAACTAAATGTATTCGATGGAAATTAAATTAAAAAAAGTCCACTATGAAACTTGAGACATTCCTTTGTTAAAATCTCAACTACTTCCAACACCTTAAGCTTTCCAACTAATTTTTAATTTAAAACAAATATCTAAATTCGACATTATAAAATTTTATAACAAACAGACAAGAAATAAATCAGACTTTTAGTTTTTAAGTATAAGTGGAAAGACTAGTTTCTGTACATTTCATCAAAACTTTTGAAGATTTGTCACTGCACCTCATCAAAATCATCAAATTTTGAAATATCGCATGAACTTCATGGTAAGGCAACCACAATTCCAATATCTTCATTACATCTTTCAATTACCTTTCTATTCTATCTAAAAACAATAATATACCTGTAATGGGAGAAGATCCGCTGATATCCGCCAAAGCAACGAATTGATGATAATTCTACCAATTTGGAATTCATCATTGTTGCAATAAGCTTGTATACCTGGATTATTAAAAGTATAATAAGAAATAAAATCGGGATAACAATCAATAAAAGTTCAATATTCAACCTCATTTTCAGTTTTCTCTTACAGTCATTCGGAATTATATCTATCCATCCCTCAAAATTTCCACATCTTTTCACTTACAGCTATTTCTTGTCCTAGTTCTGAAATGGCTGAAAAACTTTGTTTCTTACTTACTTAATCATTTTCCAAATCTAACTGCATGCATGTAATTACTTACTGGCCCTCACATTCTCTACACCTATCCTGCCTCTTACTCCCTACCAGCATTCCACTTCGCAATTCTTTTCAATCTCTGCATCTCATCACTAACATATACTCTTTTTATCTTACTATCTCAATCTCCACATGACAGAAAATTTTTTACATCCAATCGTCTTTCCAATTTTTATCAATCCCTATATCTCTCACTAAAAAATACTTTCCGCTTTTCCTTCTGTTTTCCTTGACAATTATCCGTTTTTTCTTTTCTCAATTTTTAACTGTACTCTTACAATTCTCATCAATCTATATGTTTCTGTATCAGCCAATATTCTTTCTGAATTCTAATTCTTTGCAAAATAATGTCTTGTAATCAGTATCAGCGTATTCCGGGTTATCGATTATTTTCTAATGATAAATCTCATGCTAATTCCTTATATCTTATCCTTATATCTTTATCAAAAGCCACAACAATTCCAATAACAAGGATTGAGAGATAATAAAAAGAAAAAAAGAATACGACTAGTTACATTTGATAACATTTAACGCATTGATTAATTTATCAATGAAATAGTGATAATTTTTTATAACTGATACTATAAATTCATGATAATCCCCAATCACTGATATGACGATGTCCAATGATCCCTTACCACCCACTGATCTCACAGTTATTATCATTCAATTAGAAAAATTTGAATAGAGTAAAAAATTTATATATAATAGAAGTAATGTAAATTTTACAGAGTTTAAGAAATGTCGAATTATCGATTGATGTATTATATCTGATAACTAACACTGAACACATTGTACTATTTCTGGTTTAAATTTATATTCGAATTAAAAAAGATCCGAATACTGAAAATAGCCAGTTTTCTGAGGATAATAAATCCTCTTCACTTTCTTGTATATTAATTAACTTTAATTAATTTTTAATTTAATTAATTTTAATTAATTTTTAATAAAGGAATTTGTGAATGAAGCAAAATTTTAATAAATTATTTCAAGAAGAAAAAGGAGAAATTCTAATGCAACATTTATCAAAACTTTGCTTTATGCAAAAAATTACGAGCCATATCAAATTGCAATCAATAAAGCAATCAATTTATCAATCAAAAAGCTGATCAATCAATTGTTGTAAATTTTATGGCTAGAGAATGTTACTGATTTGATTACTAATTCATTTAATATGTAATATTTTATTAATTTCCATTAATTTTTCATAACATATTCATGCATTCCAAGCATGCAAATGATATGTTAA
Organism: Cercopithifilaria johnstoni; assembly: GCA_916381525.1. Classification (NCBI taxonomy): domain Eukaryota; kingdom Metazoa; phylum Nematoda; class Chromadorea; order Rhabditida; family Onchocercidae; genus Cercopithifilaria; species Cercopithifilaria johnstoni. The sequence continues at coordinate 31,386 of CAKAEH010001443.1, forward strand.
TATCATTGTAATAGATAGAAAAGATTTTACTTTATACATCAGTTTTGAATAATAACTAAACGTTATCTCGTATGTTATCATTAAGGCATGTTATCACATGCTTTAATGAAAACATGGATGAAGATCTCTTATTATATCAGCATCTTATTTACTTGATTAACAATCCGCAAACTTTATAAAATGTTAAGTATATTTTTCTTTAAGCAATGAAATGAATAGTGAATCAATCGAAGGTAATGTTTACTTTCGAAAGAAAGTATTAAATTGAGGGTATTAAATAGTGGTTGAGAAGTTTGCCTAAGCACGTCACCTTCTCTTATATTCTCATTTATGTCATTTGAAATTTCAATAATAACCATTTTCTTCTGCCAATTTAATTCGAAATCATTGCACATTATCTTAGATTTAATGGATCAGTTACGAATTTTCGTTGCAGTGTTTACGATAATTTACCGTAATTTGAGTTGATATATAGCTAATATATATTTACAGTACATTATATTCGCATTTATCTCATTTGAAATTTCAGTAGTAATTAATTTCTTCGATATTTCTAGTTCGGAATGATTGTGTAGTATCTGGAAATTCTACGTTTTCATCACAAATATCATCACCTTAAATTTGTTGAATTCATTTTAATTTGAATCTATTTCAATTTTCTTCATCCGATAATCGAAAATTTTATATATTATCATGAAATTAATTGAATTATTTTAATTATTCTTTGCCACAAATTATCGTAGTTGAAATTCATCAATAATTAATATATAGTTAAGTTTTTACTAGCTAATCATTCTTATAGCGTTTTATGGTACTCGATTACTTCTATTTGTACTGTTATAAAATATAGTTGTAGAGGAATATGTTAACTATAAGATATATTATATTTAAAATAGCATGTTTTCAATTTTAAGTATGGTATGTATGAAAATTTTACTCCAAGAAATAAGCCAAAAAAAATATTTGATCAAATTTAAATTTTTTGTATAATAGATATGGATAGAAGATTAAATGGATAAACAGTGTATTATTTTGGATATTGGCGGACGTTTGTTTAAAACCAAAATAACAACACTTACTTCGATCGATGGTTCCTATTTTCAGCAATTGTTTACTACAAAATGGAATCATTTATTGGATTTGGTAATTTTTTTTGCAGAAAATCTCATGATACAATCTCATGATAATACAATCATATGATAATCTCTGATAATTAGCAAAAAAAAATTGATGTTAATTATCATATTTAAAAATTAGAGAAATTAGAAAATATTTCAACTAACTGAAGTAACTTTGAAACTTTTGAAACTTTTAATTTTAAAATGGTTCAATTTCTTGCAACTATCTCTCTCGTAACAATATCCAACTAATATCTATGTGGAAGTCATTTTGAAACCAATTCCGTAGCATATTAGTACTTCAACTTCGAGCAAAATCTACCCTAACTTTATTTTAAGAATTAAAAAAGATGCTAAAAGTAAACTACAATCAAATATTTCTCAGGTATTGTTTAAAAACTTAAAAACAAATCATAAATTAGTTTCAAAAGTTTTAAATTAGTTTCAATCATATTTAATCAGTTCCATTATGATAAGTTGGTAAAAATCAATTAGTCCACCATCAATTATGATAAGATATTAATTTCCAGGATGGTCATTTATTTATCGATCGTGATAGCGATGTATTTCCCATAATTCTCGGTTATTTACGTCATGGAAAAAGCTATCCTTTGCCAGTTGATGATTATAAGCTAACCTTAATTATTTATGAAGCTCAATTTTATAAACTTCCTGAATTAATTAAAGCTGCTGAAAAAGTCCGATCGTATATGAGACGAAATTTCATCTCATCAAAATCAACTATATCTACTAGTCCAACAAGTAGACGTTATTCGACGCAAGCATCCAAAAATATACCGTTACCAAAAGAAATGACCTCAAAATCAATTTTATCCATTCGTATGATTTTCTATGAATTTTAATTTAATTTTTAAATTTCAAAATGTTATATTTATTAAACATTTTAATTTGAATTCATGTACTATTTTTATATGACTTCAATTTTTTCAACTCTTTTGTTTTCAAGTTTTACATTTTTCAACTCAATTTCAAAACTCTTAAATTTCATCTCTTACATGACTGGTAGATAGGGGAAAAAAACTGACTGATTAATTTATATTGAATAGTTAATTTATTCATTGACATTGTTTACTAACAAATAAATTAAGCTAATGTTAATTATTAATTAAAATTTTGAATTTAAAGAAAAGAATAATGAATAATTAGAATGTAATAATATGTAAGTCATTTTTTTCATAAATTTTTTTACTGCCTGATATAAGTTATAGTATGATTTATAAATTTTAAAGCACCAATGCTACAACAAATTCCGAAAAAATCAACAACTGGCAACAATGAAACATTGATGAGACATTTCTTAAGCAAACTACCAAATAGGCGCAACAGGAATGAAATTGAAATTGGTCCACCGAATGAATTCAAGTATTTTAAATTTTGTTGAAAAAATAAAATTAAAAACAAAAAAAGAATTTCTGCTGAAACTTATGTTAATAGTGATATTGTGTCTATACCGTGAAGAATAAACATTAAAAGTAGAATTAGAAATAAAACTGGAATATATGTATGTATTCAATTTCCAGAAAAAATATGACTGAGATATCTTAAATCAAACTTTTCAAATGCTATCTATTTGATTTTATAATTTTAGCATAATTTAAATATAACCATCTGTTTGATTTTATAATTAGGATGGCACTTTTGAGATAACTTAGATTGCTGACAACTACGAATTATAAAATAACTTAATAGTTGCTCAGATTTGAATTGCTAAATAAATTATAGTTTAGTATGTTTTTTATTTACTCTGAATATTTACTTTTATTAATTTTTGCAAAAATTTCATGAAGTTTCACAAATGATAACTTAAAAATAATTAGAATTTGTTTTTAGTTTATTTGACATTTACTTTTGCATAATTATATAATTAATTGATAAATGAATAGTTAAATGAATCATTGAAAATGAAAATATTTAAATTTAAAACAAACGTTTAAGACATATCCTACATATTGGCGAAGCAGACGATGGCCATAAAATTGTTATTGATCATAGTAACGATGATCAAAAAACGCTGAAAACTATTGTGCAAGCTGTATATGACGAAATTTCAACTTTACCGGTATTTAAATTCTATGCTGTAAATTAATTTAAGTGTAGGGAGGATTTTTAATTTAATACTGAAATGGTGCATTGAATTTTATTTTAATGGATAAGCGGATGCTTATCATATAACATTGTATCATTAAGACGAGTCAGTTCACTGTTGCTTATGAAACGTTAAGTAATAAGCTCATTAATTGTCAATCATTAATTAATTAATTACCTATCATTCACCATTACAGATAGTATACAGTTTGGTAGATGCAGATGAAAATGAAAACCATAGTGAATCGGTGGAAATCTTCTTTACCGATTCAACTATTCGAGCATATCACAATGACAACTTATCAGCACCTCAAAAATTATCAACCAGTTTACGAAATGGTTTTTATGATAATTGCTGCTATGAGATAGCACGAAGCGACAACAAGGAAAAATGTCACTTCAAAGAGATAAAAAAAAGCCCAATTGTTACTGATATGTAATTAATACTTGACTGACATATTTGCTACAACAATAAAATATTGCTTGATTAATTTGCTATCACACAATGTAAACAAAATTCTTATTTTCGTCTAATTGCTACAACAATAAAGTATTATTTGGTTAATTTGTTTGTATAATAAATAAGCATATATATATGAATTTAACAGTGTATAAGTGATGTGCTATTTAGTTTTTATTTTCTGGTATATTCTGTTAGTCATTTTCCTTTTTTGCTACTCATTTCATTCTTCTCTTTCTTTTAATTTCATTACCATACCTTTTTAATTCCTTAATTACTCAAATTCATTTTAATAAATTGAAAATATAAAGCAATAAAGAAAACGAATTTTTGGACTGAAATAGCATTTGCGGAATTCTTAAATAACAATATTCGATATTGGCTTATTATTAATACTTTATATTTTAGTTTAATAGTTATTTCAGAACGAAATTAAAGATTAACTATTAATTGAAATCAAAATGAATCGAAAATTGTTTTCAAGACTGTCATGTTTTGATAGCATCAATTATTCCAGAGGCTATCATGTTTTGATAGCATCAATTAATTGTCATATACCGGAATCGGTTTGTGTAAACTTCTCACGCAATTAAACAATGAAATGCTGGCACAAAACAATTGAGGAAAAAAATGAAAAAAGCTTTATTCGAAAGGTTTGTCGAAAGAAATCGAAAATATATTGCCGAAAGAAGTAAAATATTATATTTTGCTAATTTATGGAAATTCAAAAGATGAAAATAGAAATTGAATAAAATTATTTTCAAAATGATAGAAGTTAATAAATTATGATGACGAATGAAATTATTTCTTGAAATGTCTTAAATTTCTCTCTTTGTTAAATTTTAAATTTTAAATTGAAAAATTTATTTTAATTCGAAAAGTTCAAAAACTTCAAAAAGGTCAAAATTTTTTGCAAAAAATTTTCATGCACAAAAAAAAATTGAAGTAATTTCTTTTTATATTAAAATACTTTCAAGAAAAGTTTGCCAAAAATTTCTCAGAATTTTTTAGAATTGAATTAAAGAATTTATCGATCGTTGCAATCTAAACCAATTTTTAGACGACCTGTAAAAATAAAATTAAATTATATATTGTAATTGTAAATAATAATAATAATAATGAAATGATCATTCGAAATCAAAAATAGAAATTGAATAAAATTATTTGACATGTTGGAATACATTTTTTTTACTAAATGAGAAAAGTTAAAATGTTCGATTTGATATATCTGAATTTTACAAATAAAAATGTCAAAATTTTGATTACCAAAATCGGCTCGGCCTTATTCCTTATTGATAATTTGTTTTCAACAATGTTATAATATTTCAGATAATTGTATGCGTTTATTATGCACAAAAAATCGTAAATCTTACCTGCTTTTAATATTTACAAACTTACCGTTTCTTAGTACTTACCTTTCCTTCTTATCAATTCCTTCATATCCAATGCATCACTTGTTGATATTTTCTCCGTCTAATTAACATTAAATTTTCCTTAATGGTATCACTAATTTGATTTTATGAATATAGAAATATCCTTAATTTCAAATACTTATCATTTAAGAATATATCTATGTCATTCTTATCTAAAAGCATTCATCCTAATAATCTATACTCTCACATCAAACGTATTATCTAAGCACGGTAATCTACTGATTCAAACTATTTTGCATCAACGGCTTAATTTAAGTGCGGCCGTCAATATTTCAATTTAATTTACTAGTGCTCAAATTCTAATATTTTGCAGTCTTGGGTCAAGCGTTCTCAATTAAGATCGATCGTCCAATTATTCGTCTTCAAATTCCAATCAATATCGACCGTCCATTATCCGTCTTCAAATCCCAAAAGATCGACGTCCATTATTCGTCTTCAAATCCCAATCAAGATCGGCCATCCATTATTCGTCTTCAAATCCCAATCAAGATCGACCGTCCATTATTCATCTTCAAATCCCAGCCAAGATCGACCATCTATTATTCATCTTCAAATCCCAGTCAAGATCGACCGTCCATTATTCGTCTTCAAATCCCAATCAAGATCGACCGTCCATTATTCATCTTCAAATTCCAATAATTCACACTCTTCCGCCAAACGTTTTGTCCAAATTTAATCATTCATAAATTCTACTGAATTTGTCCACATTTCAAATCTTCCAGTCAGATGTCCAACTCAATCTAATATGACTGTCAATAGAATTGCCTAAATATGCTTCTAATAACTTAGGCTTCTATGTCTAACTCACTTATTTTGTATGCTCTATCTTAGCTATCTCAATAATTTAGCTCAACTATTTCTTAAATTGGCTTATGAGAATTTAAAAAGAAGAATATTTGCTATTGCATTAATATTATTAGCATCTCGAAAAAAACCCTGCATATCGGATACAGTTAGGAGTAGATACGGTATTCGAACAAGAAGATTTGACCAATGTAATAGATCGATCGAATCATCATCATGCATTTCACTAATGCTTTGTAAACATTTCCATAATTCCACGTGTATTTTGTTAATTTTTTGTTTCTAAAATTAATTATTTATTTGAAATTCAAAAAAGAAATAAAAGTATTTCAGTAATTCAAATATCTTTTTAGCAAAAAATATATAGAATATTTCTGTCTTAGCAATAAAAAAGCGAAAAAATAACTAAAATTGAATACATCATTTTCTTCTTGTAATTTAAATTAATAAAATATGATGAAATGATTTAATTATATTTTAATTATAATTCATTATCATTACAGAAATAAACGAAGAGCTCTATCGATTAATCAAAAATAACGACCTTTATCAATTTCAATGATTCGTAGCATTAATGTAATAATAGTAATGATAATATAATATACGCTAATGATTGTTATCATGATAATATAAACGATTAAATTTACATTCTTAATTATAATTCAATATCATTGCAGAAATAAACGAAGAGCGCTATCGATTAGTCAAAAATAACGGACTTTATCAATTTCAATGATTTCATAGCATTAATGTAATAGAGGTAATAATAAAATAATAATATACTAATCATTATTATCATGATAATATAAACGATTAAATTAACTTACACATTCTTTTACATTTTCAGGATTGTAAATTAGCAAAGCTGATAATAGGGCCAATTGTCGATTATCCAATTGCATGCAATCAAAGCTTGCAGCCAAATTTATTAAATTTTCAAAAATTTTTGTCGTACAATCCAATGTGGAATAATCACCTTTAGCTGCTATATAAGTTGTATCATTGGCCAACATTAGACAACGTTCTGTGGGATTGAATTCATGGATAATTTGTAGAATTTTTACTACCAGCCAACTTTTCGTAATTATTTCCTCTTGTTCCGATGGTTTTAACTAAATTTATTACTAATTAATGCATAAATTAATGTACTTGTAATAATTATTTTACTGCAGTAAATTTAAATCAAAAAATAAGAGAGATCAAAAAACTAAGTGTTTCTATTTGTTGCAATTATTTTACTACAGTAAATTTAAATCAAAAATAAAAGAAATCTGTTTGAAATAATTTCTAACTCTAATTACCAATTAATTATTAATAGTTAAAATAACAAACAGTATCGTAGATTTCGATTGTTTCAGCAAATTGTCGTACTTGATGAATAATTAAAGCTGTCAATTCAGATAATCGTTCCGATCTTATATCTGATTTGAATTTATGCTAGAAAATGAATAAAATTATCAACTGAAATAACAGGAAATGCATTTAATATGATAATAGTGTAATGATAATAAACGAAGACAAAAATTTCTATTGTTTAAGATATTGTCAATGATTATTCCTCTCTAATAAATTAGTTAAATTTCAATAATACTAAAATGTTTTCAATAAGTGATGATGTAATTTGAAAATATAAGAAGGAAGGATAAGTTAAATAATATAATAGTTAATATCACTTAATTTATTGAAGAAATGATTAACAGTAATGAGAAAGAAAAGTTAGATAAATAATATAATTGTTAATATCATTTACTTTATTGAAGGAAGAAATGATTAACAGTAATGATAACAAACAAAATTTTCCTTGATAAAGATATTATCAAAGACTTACTTTATTGAAGAAATGATTAGCAGTAATGAGAAGGATTAGTTAAGTAAATAATATAATAGTTAATATCATTGGTAATACCAAAAGGGTATCAGTTAAATCAACATTTCTATTTCAGTATCTCTATTTCAGTTTTCAATTCAAAAATTTTAATAGCAATAGGAGTAATAAATAGCAAGAATTATATGAAAAATAAATTACGCTAATCAAATGATAATCAATGTAAAACTATTGGATTAAAAATATTTGATTCTGAAATTTCAATTTAATTATTTAACAGCTGTCAGGAAAAATTTCGTTAATGTGCAATATTAAAAAAAATATTTTAAACAATTAAATTATTAAACTATAATAAAATAATTTCAAATCAAGAATGAAAATAATTTAATGCAACAAAATAATTCAAGAATTTTTTAAAACAATAAGCATTGGAAATTATTTGGCGGTTAAATTTTGATATCAGTGAACTTTAAAATTCTTACCTCTAATGTGTTATCAAGAATTTTACAATAATTTGCAGTCACTTGATCAATTCGTGCTTGAAATTCTTCCTGCTTATCAGCTAATGAATTAGATCTTAATGCTATCCTCAAATGTTCCAGTTTTCGTCGTTCACGATTATCATTTATCATTTTTCGTTTTGCTACCCTTTCCGGTTCATTTAATACCACTAAAAGAAAATTTACGTTCTATTGATGATACAAAAATTTATATTCATAATATCTTATGTCGGATTCTTTTGTACTTTTATTTACTAATAATTTGACAATCGTAGAACTTAAAATATATAAATTTGAAATCAAATAAAATAATGTTATTAATAAAATAAAAGAATGAAAATCAAATAACAAATGAAATCAAATTGAATGAGCAACTTAAACTAACCGACATTAATTATCATAAAGAACTTAAATCAAATAACTGAATGAAATCAAAATAGATAAATTTTTAAATTAAGAACTTATACTTTATATTTAGAAATTCAGAATATACTGTACTTTATATTCAGAAATTCGGAATATACTGTACTTTATATTCAGAAATATCGAACCTGTTAAAATATATAATTAATATCCAAAAGCATATCGGAATATATACTTAAGAAAATGTATGCCTTATTTGGGCTACTTTATATTCAATTTAGAATAAACAGTAATATATTCCAATTATATAATATATAATAATATATTTCAATTATATAACATATAATAATATATTCCAATTATATAATATATAATAATATCGATAATATTACTAAATATATAATAATATTGAAGATAGTCAAAAAATTGTTGAATCACCTTATGTCGGATTTACCGCTTTTTTTTAATGAATAAAATTTCCTTCAAAATACACAACACTAAAAAGTTTTTCTAGAAAGTTGAATATATAAAATTTTTGCGGAACACGTTCTATTCAAAATATTTGTTTAAACCGTATATTCAAATGCTTTTAAAATTTCAACGTATTTTGATGAAAAATTTTTCCGTAAAAAAATTATCGACGATATCGACATATGAAAGTGATATTACAAAGTGTTGCAAAAAAAATGGATTGCAATTTCAGTATCAATTTAGTATAATGCAAATGATTTCAATTCAGTTCAGTTCATTTTATTCAATTAATTATAATAAAATTGAATGTAATGAAAATCAAATAAAATGAATTATTTATTTCAATTCATTTCATTAATTTAACTCAAATAATAATTATAGCAAATACAAGATTTCGTCATCCCATTTTGTATACATTTTTGAAATCGACAAAATTGGCAAACATTTCGTGAAGTTTTACTGATTTCACATCGTTCAATACCTTTGCATTTGTAAACAATTTTTTGCTGCAAAAAAATTTAATAATTAATTAAGTTTTTGTTTTTTCGAAAATTATCAGAAATTCATGAATTGCTGAATAAAATTTTGATGTCTTTCTTATTTCTTTGTTTTAAATATTTGCACACTGAGGTATTTGAATATTTAAATTTTCCTACAATTCCCTTTTATAATTTAAATAAAATTCCAATAATTCAAATATTTTAATTAGCAATTTTTTTATCTAATGTGTAATTTGATAAAATGTGACATATTATAATTATATCAGTATTCAAAATTTAACATCAAAAAATATTGTAATAATTAAGAGAAAAATTATTAATTAATTAATCAGAAATTAGGCTTTTATTGTATGTATCACAAATTACAATGATGATAATAATCTATTAATGAATTAATTGTAAAAGATAATTAATAATGCTGAATTATCAATCAATTATTGTGAAGCAACTGATATTGTATCTTACCATCACATAACATTGCATCCGATATATAGTTTAAATTACAAATTGGACAAAATGTTTGAAATGAAAAATAATCATTATTTATTTTACAAATGGGACAAAATATTTAAAATGATTCTTCTGATTGGTCATTATTTATTTACTGATATTATTTAATTAATATTACATATAATTAATATGATTTTTTGCATAATCTAATATTTATGTATTTTATCACTTACCTGAACTGTTCGTCGGAAAAAACCTTTGCAACCTTCGCATGTTATCGCTCTCAAATAAATATAAGTTAATTATACTTCTTATTATCATTTCTAGCTTACCTATGAAAATCTCTAAAATTTCTTCTTCGTTATTAGTACTTTCAAAATTTGAAGAATGAGGAAAAAATTTTTTGAACTAAATGAATGGTAAATATAAGTTAAGTTTATTGGGAGAAATCGATGATGGCTTAGCAATGATTTATCAAAAAATGACTTATCAAAAATGATACCGATAGTGTAAACCGGTAGCATTATCACCACATACGACGCAAGGTTGACCTGGTTTCATATAACGTGGTAAATATGGTATCACTGAAATTAATATTATAAGTTTATCATTAGTGATATAATATTTCTTACCTTTATAAGCTTTACTTCTAATTCTAATTAGAAATTAGTAGATATAAAAGGTAATTATTTTGTCTCATGATGTTGGTGTCTTTTAATTCAAATGAGTCGATTGATTGCAAAAATTAAAATTTTTCCATTTAAATTTTCATGAATTTTATCCATTTCCAACATTTATTTCTTCATTTAAATTAATGTGAAGAAATTTTACCATTTTTTAACTAATTAATTAATTAGTTAATCAAAAAAACTATTGCTTTTGCAAAAGTTTATTTACATCTAAAATTTGATAGAATGAAGTAAAATTGCAAAATAAGTAAGAATCGATATTTCAGAATAAAAAATGAAATATAGAATTGCTTGAAATAAACATATTTATCACATTCTATTGTTTTATTAATTTGCATAATAACGATAACGAATGATGATACCATTTTTGGCGATGAAAATGATGAAAAGATTCATATAAGAATATTCACGCAACTAACGCTCCAATGACCTTAATTCATTTTAATGCTATGCAAATGACGCAACTCTTTGACCTTAACTATTATCTAACTACCAACTCATCTTCAAGAAATTTCAATCACAGGTAAATGAAGGGAAATTTTGTTAATTAGAATCTTTTTTAGAAAAAATCAAATTTTGCCAATTATCACAGTATTATTAATGCAATTATCACTTATAATTAAATGATAATTACCTCAGAAAATTCAATTGGGTACAGTAAGAAAATTAGAATTAAACAATCTTCTTCTTTTATTTTATTTTATTTTTTAAAATGAATAAGATTACCGTAGTATTTTCTTTCTTCGTCATATTCATCAATTTATTATTCCTAAAATGGTTACGGTCTTTTTTATAATAAACGAACTTATGCTAATTTTAATAACTTCGATTAAATGATATTTTAAAAATGATGCACATGGTAAATGTTAATTGTTAGCTAATTAAAAATAATAATTAACAAAATATCTGAAAATTTTTTGTTAGATTTTGTTCATTGTTTATCTAACTTTGGAATTAAAAATAATAATTAACACAAAATTTGGATACTGATATGAAGAGAAGATAACGAAAATATTGTATACAAAAATATTTATCCCAATTTGTTAGCTAATTGAAATGAAACGTAATATTTCAGATCATTTAAATATTTACAATTAAATCAAAAAAAGAGAAGTAAACAAATGAAACTTGTACTTCTAATTAATTTCGATATCCCTAATACATTTTAAATTATTTTTAACATTTTTGAAATTCCTTACATTTCAAATTTCAAATACTTATCAGAAGTTGCTCAAATTTGATTCAAATTTAAATTATATTATTATATTATTAATATCATTTTATTATTTATATTATTACATTACTATTTTATTTATATTATATAATTTATATTATATTATTGTATTGCTATATTATATTATATTGTATTGCTATATTATTATATTATATTATATTATATTACATTCAACGATTTCATGTCTTTTGTTCCAAATTCAATCTATGTAATAAAAATTAGTGTAAGATATTTATTATTTACAGTTTATACTTCAACAAATTTGCCTAAGGTTTAAAATATTATTGTTTTTATTTAATGAGCTCAGATTTTGCTCAATTTTAAAATCCTTTTATCTAAAATGTTCAAAATGATATAAATTTTTGATTAATAATAAAATTCAGCACAAAAAAAAGTTTCATTGTTTTAACAAATTACAAAAGAAAAATCAAAATTTAACAAAATAAATGGAAATTTTTTACTTTATAATTTTCCTTTAATTCGCATGATAAGTTATGAGGAATGATCAATAATTGATAATTATCTTATAAGAAATTACTGTAATAACATTTACAACCGCACATTGTAAAATTGTCCAAATTTTCGGTACATAAAAGCTTTCCGATGTTGATTTGCCGAAAAACGAAATATATCAAATGTCATTTGTAGACATTTACAGTAGGACTTCAAAAAGCTTTTTCATAGTAAAATTTATTATTTTACCCAACCAATTGCTTCAGTATGCATAAGTAATCATTAATGATGATAGTACTCAAATATAAATCCTACTATAATTATCAAAATACTGATTTGATCGATGGGAAAAAGAGCTGAAATTGATATGGAATTAATATTTATATCTATTTTCAAAAATAATTGAAATATTTTACATTTCAGTATTGATGAGGATAATTCAAATTTCATTTAATTTTGGATGATTTAAATTTGATTTAATTTTACAACTTTCTGCATATCAATTTCATTTTATATAATTTATATTTAAAATCTTACTTCCTTTTTCTACCTGATATTAACAAAATTAACAAGTTTGTGGGGAAAAAAATGATGTAATTTAAAAATTTGACAATTTATCACATCTTTTAATAACTTTAAAATTCAAACGTATTTTATAATACTGCAAGTGTTTGAATATGTAATACGTATTACTTAAACTGTTCGAATAATCCAAGAGCTTTAACTTTGAAATCAGACAGATATTTATTTCGCTTACCTTTATTGCGTGATCGTAAATCGATAGTTTGAATATTTGTTGATTCAATAATTTCCATTCCATCATCCATTCGATATTCCTTGCTAAAATAAGTTTTCATTTCACTTCGACAGAAACACATGTAAACCATACTGAAGTTTTGTTTAAAAAAAAACAATGAGAAGATTCTCGTTGTAGCATCATTAGGGTCAATGTTGCGCAAGCTCACTGCACCTGTAAATATACCTTTTCCTATCTCTCAAATGCATATCACGCAACACGATGATATTCCAGTGGACGGGATGAAATCAAATGTCAGATACCCTCAAATTGGCTACTGCGCGCTTCTGTTTTTTACGCGATGAAAAAGGCAAATGAAGATAGGAAGAAGAATGGGGAAGCGAATGATGGCGCAATCGTCACCAAACGTTTTCATCTGTTCTTTGGGTCAACAATTACGATATTAGAAAGGGAAATTCGATTATTCATTTTATACCTTTCTCTTCTTCTTTTTTTAATTTTAAATTAAAAAGCTAACTTTGATTAAATTTATGATTAATTGCAATTTGATAATAATGCTAAAATATCATTCTCTATTCATCGTATTTTAATGATGTAAAGATGTCATATATAATTTCTATGAAATAATGAATTGAAAAATTTAATTGAAACAATAGAAAGATATAAATGAATCGATCGAAAATTATTAATTAAACTAATATGAAATGTTTAACAGCAAAAAATTTCATTATAAATCATTGAAAATAAACATTCGTAATCATTATTAAATCTTTATTATTTATTATATTCTTTATTAAATCTTCATTGTCTTTATTATTAAATCTTTAATTAAATTTTCAGTAAAATAATAAAAGCAAATAATTATAATCTTTGAAAAGCATTAATAAGCGTTCGTTTTTTATTAAAATAATGAAAGCAAATAATCGTAATCCTTGAAAAGCATTAAAAAAGCATTAGCTATAATTTACAAAATATTAAATCATTTCAGAATATTAAAAACGAACATTCATATTATTGTACAGTATTAAATTATAGTTAAAACAATAAAAATGATTAACGTGAAATTATTATCTGACGAAATCATTTTAGAATATGAAATGAAAAAATATATTCAAACTTTATTTTTAAAAAAATTTATGTAAATTTTTCAGCAGTTTTTATTGAAGCTTTATCATATAAAAAATTCTTATGAAAAAATTTAAAATTTAAATTAAAATTAAAAAACAAAAGAAATTGAATGCATAAAATATTTTGTTGCAAGCGTACGACAAAAAGGACAAACATAGTATTATAGTTATTTTACTTCGAAGTTTTTTTCATTAACCATTTCAAACTTTTATTATTACCTAATCTAACGATACGCTTAAAATATGAAATGAAAAAAAAACAGATAATTCCATTCTTGGTTTGTTCGTTGATTTTGATTAATTATAAACTACAATAAATTAAAATAAGCGTATAATCAATATGTTAAGCATGGCGAGCTGTAATTAAGAATAATGAAAAAAATCAATAAATTTTCAAAAATTAAAATTGCTAATATTTTTATTTGACTAATAGTAATCAATAATAATAATTAATAATAGTAGTAAGAAGAAGAAAATGAAAAAGTATTAAAGAAATGCAAAAATCGTATAAAGTAGAAATATTGCAAAGGTATAGAAGTTATAGTTTCAAATCGTTGTATTAGAATAGCAATTGTAATATAGAATTCTACTATCTATTTGGTTACTCGTTCTTTTTTCCCACAATTACGATAATAAATCATTCAGCAAATTAGTTATGCAGTACAGGTGTATGCGTAAATGCCTGCGTGCATAAGAGGGCAAGTATATATTCCTAAGCTTAACAACAACTGTTACTCATTTTTATGCATCATTTTGTGATAGTATCATACGTGTAAATGAAATGAGACATTTTCTTCATTTGCAATACTATTTCGCACTTATCTTCTCTAAGATAATTTTTAAAAATATTTAAGCATAGTATTATTCGGTGTCGAAACCTAAAAATTTTAATTTAATATTCAT
This sequence comes from Cercopithifilaria johnstoni, assembly GCA_916381525.1. Lineage (NCBI taxonomy): Eukaryota > Metazoa > Nematoda > Chromadorea > Rhabditida > Onchocercidae > Cercopithifilaria > Cercopithifilaria johnstoni. The sequence goes on from CAKAEH010001443.1 coordinate 46,579, forward strand.
ATTTTAAAATTTTTAGTCGAAGAAAAAGAGATGAAATCTTTAGAGAAATAATTTCAAAAGAATTACAAGTAATGTTATCATTAAAAAGTACCAATAAATTATAAAATCAAATTAATAAAAGTTGTTATTGCAATTTCTTAAAATTCATTTCCTTTCTATTTGATATTCAAATTTAATTTGTCCAATTTGCATTTCATTCTGATTAAATTTTAATATTCAAAAATCAATTCCATCAATTTGCATTTTATTTCAGTTTACCTGTAATTGTTTGCGCAGGTATAATTCGAAGCCAATATTTCTTTTCTATAAAAATAATATTATTAGCTTTATGTTCATTAGTTATCCATTTACCATGCGATAATTTTTAATATTTCAATTATATTAAATTAATATTATTTTTAGAAAATTTAAAGTTAACACTAGTTGAGAGTATAAGCATTATAGATGGATATGTAACATGATAGTCGGCAAATGAAGTGAGGTCATGATCCGAGCACGTATACAATCCTTTCTGGTAATTGATATGGCATTAATCGTGTAATAGGGAAAGAACTATTGATGTTAATACCATCTTAATACACCAAATAAATAATAATGATTAACAGCATTAAAACAATGATTAATTAATTTTAAAAGAATTAATATAATACTGAGAAATTATCTAGAAACTTCGCAATTAAATTGCAAAAATTATAATTTCATTGGTTGTAATATTACGTTGTAATATTGTGATATTACGCGATTACTGTTTGACCGATATTTTTCGCACATTTCAGCATTGCTAACTTATTATCAACAAGCATAAACTCATGTCGCGAAAGTCAAATAAATAATAATTTGCGCATTGCTAATTTATCACAAAGACATAATGAAGCATTCTTAATTTATCACAGACATAATTAAGCATTGTTAACCTGCCCAAATATATATTTACGCTGCTTAATAAGCAATGAATGCACATTTGCACATCATTAAGCAATTACATATGGCGCTGTTGGAAGAGTCAGGAAATGCAGACTTGCTCCACTTTTAAGCTGTCAATTAATATACATTGCAATGAATATTAAATCGTTTTCTCTCGAATTTGTGACAAAAAATTCATTAATATTCCTATGAATATCAATTTTTGTAAAGGTTTATTTGTTTTAGATTCTTTTAATTATTGTCTCTTTGTCTTTAATGAGTGGTTGTATTTTAAATTTTGTTTGTGCTTTTAACTTCTTAATTGGTTTAGTTCTTTATAATTTTTTAATTGCCTTTTTTAAGATTTATAATTTTTTAATTCTGGGAATTTTAGAATGGTTTATATTTTTAAGAATCGACTATAATTTCCATTTTATTTTGTTTACTGTCAAATAGAAAAGATCATTGCTTGTTATTATTTATTTTTTATACTTTGTTTTTTGGTATACACTATTTATTTTTGCGTAGACATGTTTATTAGTTTTTAAGCTTTGTTTACTTCTATTTATTTATATCTTATGAATTTAATTATTTCTTATGTTTGTGTTTTTTGGTAAGGTTTCAAAGTTTGTGTTAATATATTTTATAGATTTATAATTCTCTAAGATTCATGGAGAGGTCCCTAATAGAATAAATATTTGTTTTAGCTAAATTAGCTACTATGCAACTAAATGAAATTAAATGAAAAGTTATACACCAATGAAAACGCTCTATAATGGTTGCTGTCGAATAACTGAAAGTTTGTGTAGAAGTTATAATGCAGGCTAGAAACCTATCTGGGACATTAATTGCAGTTTGGCACCTCTCGAAAATGCGGATAACGGTTGTATGATGTCTTTAAAGTGTTCCTTTTAATCCAAAGATATATTATATCATTCTGAAGTAGGACGTATGCCATTTAAATTTTGAATCCATTTACCTTCTTCATAGAATAAAGATGTTAATTGTTGCAAGGATCTTTAAAGTATCTTTGTTCTGAAAACAACAAATTAAAAAATAAAACCGAATGACAACATATCAGTCTTTTTTCTACTTTATTTTCATACATTATTTAGCATCTTCTACATGAGATCTTCATAATGACATGACATTCATTTTAAAATGTGCTTCAATACCTAAAATGGACTAAATATTATTTGCTTAATTGTTGTGTGATATATATAAAAGCACAATTCTTCTAAGTACAAATAAAGGAAATCAAATTCAAATCCATTCATCCAATTTCATCAATCACTTTAAATAGTGGACAAAGCATAAACGATAGAAAAAAAATGTACAAATATAACTTAAGTCAACATAATACAATAATTTATAGTCCTGCGATGGTAATTATTCCCCTTATTGATATTTCTGTTTCAATGATATCTGATATCGATATCACTGAAGAGCTCACTGTAGAATATAGCTTTTTATCCGAACTTTTATGCACTTTCATGTGTCTATTCAAATTACATTTCTGAGTGAATTTCCAATCACACATTTCACATTCGAATAACCGCACGTTTCCATGTGTCAAATTATGTCTCTTCAGATTGCTGGAGCCTTTGAATGTTTTATTGCACACGTGACATTTGTGTGGTCGTACGTTTCCGTGCATCAATTTGTGTCTCAGCAGATTTGAATAGCATTTTAATACTTTACCGCATACGTTGCATTTCAGTATCTTTTCAATATCCGTATGTATCTTTATATGATCTTTCAGATAGCGACACTGTTTGAAAGCTTCATCGCACATAGCACATTTGAATGTTCGTTCGTTTCCGTGCGTCAATTTGTGTTTCTTCAAATCGTCAGGCCGTTTGAATGTTTTATTGCACACGTGACATTTGAATGGACGTTCGTTTCCGTGCATCAATTTATGTCTCTGCAGATCGCAGGACCATTTGAACGGTTTATTGCATACCTTGCATTCGAACCATTTTTTGATTGAATTCCCGTCATCAGGCACAGTCCTTATTTCGTCGTTATTACTTATTGCTGCTTGTATTGCCTCATCGCCTTCATTTGATACCTGGAATAACTCAAAATGATATGTATATTTAATTATTTTCCTGTAAATTTTGAGGAGTAATAATCAGAAGCATTGTGCAGATATCATTGTAGAATCTTTGATTGGCAACATTTCACTTCTGTATTTTAAAAGTAGTTTGGTGAATTTTAATAATTACTTGAAAAAATTGGAAGTTATGTTGCTGATTTAAGACAGAAGGATTAACAGAAATGATTCGGTGATTCAATGCACAAACTAATTGTGTTTCGCTTTTGGTATTAGCTATAGAAACACCATTTACAATAAACAAGTAATACATTAGGTAATGTTTAATTTTCCTTCACAGGAAGCCGATATTTTTGTCCTTAGCTGAGATTAAAAGCTTTGTGAATGCCTAATTTCTGTACTGAAAAGCAATATCTTATTCACTTACTGTTATTTGCGAGATGAACAACGGCAAAAAAGACAATTCAAAATAGTACGACAGATACATAATCGAAAAATGACAGGATGTGGAAATAGTCGAATCCTTTTTGGAAAATATTTTCAGCAGACAACCAATCTAATAAAGTGATATTTGCCATATTAACTGAGAGTGCCGTTTTTATGCATTCCGGTTAGGCGTATGATCTATGACCTAATATAATCATAAAATTTCAATCTTTTAGCATAATAATTTTGATTACACCTTAAAATTTTTTGTTAGCTACACTGAATAATAATAGTTTCATGCAAATGTGATTATAACTGGCAGCATTGTTCAGAATTGTCATCAAATCTCTTTAACTGCGAATAGAATGAAATCATTCGAAGAATATTTACAATAACTATTCCGAAATTATTAACATTCAAAATATTTGCCATTAGAATTATAACGTCATAGAATACTGCTTTTTGATGAAATAAAGCTTTTTAAATTTCAGTATAACCTGTTTCATAATTCAGAATTTAAAATCAATCATTGGAAATTCATTCATCGGAAATTCGACAAATTTAATCAGATATGAAATTTTGTGGAAAAAGGCTGCATTGTATGCATCGTATAATTTATTGTATTTGGAAAAATTCACCTCTGACCTCTTTGTTTGTAAAATTTTTGACTAAGTCAACATTGATAGTAAATAAAGAATGAAACATTTTTCGCTTCTCAATTAATCTTTTACTTTTTAGTTGCATAGTAGCTTATATTTCAATATATACTTTATCAATATATACTTCAATAGACTCATATATATATACTTCAATATATACACGTGTGGATATGATTGATGACAAATTTTTTCAATGTAATTATATTTTCGATGAATTAAATTAGCTGAAAGTTAGTCGTAAAATTTATTACCTTTCAGATGCACGTTAAATTATGCTTTCACACAACAGATATACGAAAGCATAACTGATTGTATTGATTTACTGATAAATGATGAAATATAAATAGCATAACTGATTGTATTGATGTATTGATAAATGATGAAGTATAAATAGCATAGCTGATGTATTAAAAAATAATGATATATAAATATATTATCATTATTAATATATTACAATTGTTTAAGTAAAAGATAAAATAGTTTCGAACTTTAAGTTATTTTAATAGCAATGCTTTATCGTTTTTTGGTGATGATAACACATTATATTATTGTGAATATTCTTCGAATGATTTCATTCTATTCGAGGTTGAAGAGATTTGGTGATAATTCCGAACAATGCTGCCAGTTGTAATCACATTTGCATAAAACTATTATTATTCAGTGTAACTAATAAAAAATTTTAGAGTGGAGTGAAAATTATTATGCTAAAAGATTATGGTTTTGTGACTACATTTGATCATAAATCATACGGCTTACCGGAATGCATAAAAACGGTCCCCTCAGTTAAAACGACAAGTATCACTTCATTAAATTGGTTGTTTGCTAAAAATATTTTTCGAAAAAAATTCGACTATTCCCGTCATTTCTTGATCATGCATCCGTCATATTATTTCGTATTGCTCGTCTTGCCGCTGTATGTCGCGCAAATAACGGTATGTAAGTAAGATATTGCTTCTCAGTATAAAAAATAGATATTAACAAAATTTTAATCTTAACTAAGGATAAAAATAGCTGCTTCTGATTAAGAAGAATTAAATATAAATTAAATTTTTCACATCTATTTCTCTGTTACCTCTAATTACTCGGTGTTTTGCGATCATTTCCTGCGCAAATAGCAAAAGCGAAACGCAAAAAGGTTGTACATTAAGTCGCAAAATCATTTTTATTGCATCGATCTGTTAATAATTCAGTCTCAAATCAACAATCACAATATAGCACAGTTGATACCTTTCAAAATTATTGTTACAATTCACTAAGCTATTTTTAAAATATAGAAGTGAATTGTTGCTATTCAAAGATTCTACAATGATATCTGCACAATGCTTCTGATTTTTGCTGCTCAAAATTCCCAGGAAAATAATTATCAAATATGTAAGCAAATCATTTTGGGCTATTTCAGGTATCAAATGAGGGAGATGAGGCAATACAAGCAGCAACAGGTAATGACGACGAAATAAGAACTGTGGCTGATGTCGGGAAAACAATCAAAAAATGGTTTGAATGCAAGGTGTGCAGTAGACCGTTTAAATGGTCCTGCGATCTGCAGAGACATAAATTGACGCACGGAGATGAACGGCCATTCGAATGTCACGTGTGCAATAAAACATTCAAAGAGTTCCGCGTTCTGAAGACACACCATTTGACACACGGAAACGAACAAACATTCAAATGTGCTATGTGCGATAAGGCTTTCAAACAGCGCCGCTATCTGAAAGTACATTTGAAGACACATACGGACATTGAAAAGATGCTGAAATGCAACGTATGTGGTAAAGCATTCGAATACTGTTCACGTCTGCTGAAGCACAAATTGATGCACGGAAATGAACGACCATTCAAATGTCACATGTGCAGTAAAACATTCGAAGAATCCGGGATTCTGAAGAAACACATGTTAACGCATGGAAACATGCGGCCATTCGGATGTGATGTGTGTGGTAGGAATTACACTCAGAAAGGTAATTTGAATAAACATATGAAAGCGCATAAAAGTTAGGATGAAAAGCTGTATTCTACAGTAAGCTCCTCAATGATATCGATATCAGATATCACTGATACGGAAATATTAATAAGGGAAATAATTAGATTCGCAAAAATATAGATTTCTCCATTTGTCTTAAGTAATATTTGTATTGCTTCTTTGCCATTTGTTCTTCGCCTGCTATTTCTTGATTGAATGTAAAAAGTGATTTATAAAATTGTACTTTGAAAATCTTAATAAAATTTTTGATGTAAATTTTTGAAAATTTGAACACTGGCTGTTAGCATCAAGAAAGCAACATTATTTTTCCGTTTCAATAAAATTAAAATTCGAAAAATATATAAACAAATTATACAGCACTGATAAATATATTGAACAATGTATTAAATTATGATCGGATGCGAGTGAAATCTTTGAATGATTGTTTGGTATTTTTTGATATTAATTCTTATGTAATTTAAAAACTTAAGATTCGAACAAAGAAATAAAGAAAAGAAAGAATTTATACCATTTCATTATCGGTAGAATGAATTTCAGATGAAAATTGTGGTTGCTCAACATTTTTAAGAATAATTCGATTACTGTAAAAGTTCTAAATATAAATGATTATTGTTGAGGGAGAAACAAGCATTAGATACCTTTAAATTTTCCAAAATTTATTTATCAACAAGCGAGAGAGTTTACAGATTTCGACAATATTATTTTTAGTTAATGTATTTAGCGAAAGCATTTAACTGCTGACAATTGCATATTATTACAAATCACATTGTTTATATATAACTGTAACATGTTGTTATGTTACAATGGAAGAAATTGTATTGTTTGGATAATTTAATTTTCATTTTAAATAATTATCAAACCTTTAGATATGTGGATATATGTGTGTGCATTTTTATGTATGTGTAATATGTGTGTATTCTTTATCGTTTATGTTTTGTTTACTATTTTCGGATTGAGTGTGAAAAATAAATGATGAAATTATATAAAAGTTTTGGATTTTGCAGAATTTTGAATTTTGAAAATTCTAAATAAAATTTTGATGTGAAATTTTCAAAATTTCATTACAATGGCATTATTCATACCATAAGAAATATTTATGCCAATTTTTTTTGACAGCCAATATTAACAGATCAATTTCAATCTTCCCAATCAGTCATTTCATAATTACTTACCATTTGCAAGATTTGAGAGTGTTATTCTCTTCATCAGGTCATCTTTAGACCATATACTTCGCGTTTTGATGACCTCCTGGTAGAGGCATATGGTGAATAATACCAAAATCGACTCGGCCTTAATTCCTCATTGATAATTTGTTCCCAACAATGTTATAATATTTCAGATAATTGTATGCATTTATTATTCATAAAGAAAAAAAATTATAGATCCTACCTGTTCTTAAAATCTATAAACTTACCATTTCTTAATACTTACCTTTCCTTCTTATCAATTCCTTCATGTCCAATATACCACTTGTTGACATTTTCTCCATCTAATTAACATTAAATTATTCTTAATGATATCATTAATTTAATTTTATGAATATCGAATTATCCCTAATTTTAAATACTTATCACTTAAGAATAATCTATGTTTTTCTTACCTAAAAGCATTTAAATCCTAATAATTCATACTCTCATATCAAATGTATTATTATCTAAGCATGATAATCCACTGAATCAAACTATTTTGCATCAACGGTTTAATTTAGGTACGATCGTCAATATTTCAATTTAATTTACTAGTCTAATATTTTGCAATCTTGGGTCGAACGTTCTCAATTAAGATCGATCGTCCAATTATTCGTCTTTAAATTCCAATCAAGATCGACCGTCCATTATCCGTCTTCAAATCCCAATATTTCACATTCTTATGTCAAACGCTTTGTTCAAATTTAATCATTCATAAATTCAACTCAATTTGTCCATATTTCAAATCTTACAGTCAGATGTTCAACTTTTTACATTCAATCAGGAAACAGCAAGCAAAGAAATGGCAACGAAACAGTACACACAGTACAATAATTTATAGTCCGCTGTAGATATCATTAGGCAGCTTGCAGTAGAATACAGCTTTTTACTCTTACATTTATAAGTATTAATGTGTTCTTCCAATTTATCACATTTGGATAGTCGTGTGTTTCCGTGCGTCAATTGATGTCTCCTCAGATTTCCGAATGGTTCATTGCGCACGTAACATTTGAATGGTCGCTCGTTACCGTGCGTCGATTGGTGACCCTTCAGATTGCCAAACCGCTCGAAAGTTTTATTGCACATGTGATATTTGGATGGTCCAATGTTAACGTGCGCCAATTTATGTTTCTTCAGACTGTCGGATCTTTATTGCACAACTTCCATATATAATTTTTTTCCATCGGTATGTACCATCTTATGGCGTTTCAGAGTGCCTGAACATCCAAACTTCATATCGCATACCTCACATTTGTATCGTTTTTCGTTTGCTTTCCCGTCATCAGTCACAGTCCTTATTTCGTCGTCATCTCTTGTTACTGCTTGTATTGCCTCATCGCCTCCATTTGATATCTGAAATAACCCAAAATGATTTGTTAATGTATTTATTATTTTCCTGCGAATTTTGAGCAGCAATATTCAGAGGCATTGTGCAGATATCACTGTAGAATCATTGATTGGCAACAATTCATTTCCATATTTTAAAAAAAGCTTGGTGAATTGTAATAATAATATGGAAAAAGTATTAGTTGTGCCATACTGTGACAGTTAATTTGAGACAGAAGGATTAACAGATCGATGTAATAAAAATAGTTCGGTGATTCTCTTACTTTTCACTTTGATTTTTGCTATGGGATATGATCGCAAAACACAGAGTATTAAGAGCACACAGGAGGCAGATGTTTTTGTCCTTATCTAAGACTAAAAACTGTGAATATTTTATTTCTATACTGAGAAGCAATATATTATTCACATACCGTTATTTGCGCGACGTATAACGGCAGAGTAAGCAGTACGAAACAGTACGACAAATACATAATCGAGAAATGATAGGATGTGGAAATAGTCGAATTCTTTTTGGAAAACATTTTTAGCAGACAATCAATCTAATGAAGTGATATTTGTCGTATTAACTGAGAGGACCGTTTTTATGCATTCCGGTAAGCCATATGATCTCTGACCAAATATAATCACAAAGCTCTGGTCTTTTCGCATAATGTTTTTCACTCCTCCCTAAAATTTTTTGTAAGTTACAATGAATAATAATAGTTTCATGCAAATGTGATTATAACTGGCAGCATTGTTCAGAATTGTCACCAAATCATTTCAACTCAGAATTCAATGAGATCATTCGAAGGGAATACATAATAATACGTTTAAAACAATCAATTTCAATAAAAGTATACAATATTTGTTTCGGTTATTCAAAAATCAATAGTAATAGAAATTAAAAGATCGATTATATTTAAAACAATGGCTTATTGAAAGCTTTGAAGATTACTGGCGTTGAAGATTTATACGAATAACGTTTAGAAATTAAAATAGCAAATATTTTGAATGTTAATAATTTCAAAATAGTTTCGAACTTCAAATAATTTTAATAGCAATGCTTTATCGTTCATTGGTGGTAATTATACATTGCATTATTGTGAAATCATTCTTCGAATGATTTCATTCGAATGAGACTTCGAATGAGATTTCTTGACAATTCTGAACAATGCTGCCAGTAATAATTGCATTTGCATGAAACTATTATTATTCAGCATAACTAACAAAATATTTTACAGAGGAGTGAAAATTATTATGCGAAAAGACTGGAGCTTTGTGATCATATTTGGTCGTAGATCATACGGCTTACCGGAATGCATAAAAACGGCCCTCTCAGTTAATACGACAAATATCACTTCATTAGATTGGTTGTCTGCTAAAAATACTTTTTCGAAATGAATTCGACGATTTGCAGATCTCATCATTTCTCTATTATGTATCTGTCGTACTATTCCGTAGTGTTCGTTTTGCCGTTGTGCATCTCGCAAATAACGGTATGTGAATGTTTCCTTTCACTATAGAAATTAAATATTCGCAAGATTTTTTATCGTAGCTAAGGACAAAAATAGCTGCTTCGTATGAAGAAAAACTGAATAGAGATTGAATTTTTCATATCTATTTCTCTGATACTTCTAAATACTCGGCGCTTCGCGATCGTTTCCTATAGCAAATACAAAAAGCGAAACCAAAAATGTGCATTGAATCACCAAATCATTTTTGATATAGCGTTCTGTTAATTACCATTTTGAGTTGTTCCAGGTGTCAAATGAAGGCGCTCAGCCAATACAAGCTGGACCAGGAAGTGAAGGCAAAATGAGGACTGTGGCAAATGATAATAAAGCGAGCGAAAAACGGTACAAATGTGAGGTATGCGGTATGCAATTCGAATATTCAGGCACTTTGAAATGTCATAAGATGATACATACCGATAAAAAAAATTACACATGTAAGGTATGCAATAAAGCGTTCCAAAGGTCGGACAATCTAATGAGTCACCGATTGATGCATGGAAACGAACGACCATTCAAATGTTACGTGTGCGATAAAACGTTCAAACGATCTGGCGATTTGAAGAAACACAATTTGACGCACGGAAACGAACGACCATTCAAATGTCACGTATGCAATAATACATTCAAAGAGTCCCGTAATTTGAAGAAACATAATTTGACTCACGGAAGCGAACGACCATTCAAATGTGAAGCATGTGGTAGAAATTTCATTCGGAAAGATGATTTGAATAAACACATTAAAAGGCATAAAAGTTCGGATGAAAAGCTACATTCTACAGTAAGCTCCTTAATGATATCGATATCAGATTACATTGAAACAGAAATATCAATAAGGGAAATAAATACATTCGCAGGACTATAAATTATTATATTGTATTGGCTTATGTTATATTTGTGCTGTTCTTTTGCCATTTATGCTTTATTCACTACTTTTTAATTGAATGTCAAAGAAGGCAACAATATTTTTCCATTTCACTAAACAAATTATAACATAAAAATGAATGATATTCATAGATACAATATTTGGTTTAAAATTTAATTAAAATCATAAAATACCTAAAATTTAAAATTTAATTGAAACCATAGAATTGAATGGTATTCATTGATGTAATATTTCCTTCGATGCCATAATGTATGTTGAAATGTTCACGTGAAGGTTGCCATTTCAACATTTATCAGAAAAAATACGCTAATGAAATTCGATATTTAAATGTTGCTATACTTTTTTGGTGTGAAGAAAAATTGCCGAAAATACATTTGCATAGAATCTATCAATGAATATCCAGTCCTAATCAAATATGAAATTTATTCGATAAAAGCTGCTATTGTATACATTGTACAGTTTTATTTGGAAAGATTCATCTTTGACCTCTTTGTTTGTAGGAATTTCTGTGCAGATCAACAATGAAGAATAAAATATTTTTCAAACTTTTCAATCAATTCTTTACATTTTAGTTGCATAAAAGCAAAGTTAATCAATGAAACAAACTGATTGATTCGTTGAAAAACGTTGAAATTTTTTCTACTGAAATTGCATAATTTCATTCTTTTCTTTATTTTTTTCTTCGAATCACAAGTTCTTATATAATATAAGAACTAATCATAAAAAATATCAAACAATCATTCAGACATTTCATTTACTTGCGATCTCAGTTTAATACGTTGTATACATTTTTCGAATTTTAATTTTAGTTCAAAATTTTATGTACAATTTCATCAATCACTTTTTACATTCAATCGAGGAATAGCAAGCAAAGAACAAATGGCAAAGAAACAGTACAAATATAACTTAAGCCAATACAATAACAATAATTTATAGTATTGCGAATGTAATTATTTCTCTTATTGATATTTCTGTGTCAATGATATCTGATATCACTACCTTTAAGGGGCATACTGTAAAACATAGCTTTTTAATCAAGCTTTTATGCGTATTAATGTGTTTTTTCAATTTATCCTTTCGAGTAAAAGTCATACTACATCCTTCGCATTTGAATGGTCGTACGTTTCCGTGTGTCAATTGATGTCTCTTCAGATTGCCAGACTTTCCGAACGGTTTATTGCACACGTAACATTTGACTGGCCGCTCGTTCCGGTGCATCAATTGGTGTCTTTTCAGATTGCCAAACCACTCGAAAGTTTTATTGCACACGTGACATTTGGATAGCCGCATGTTTCCGTGAGCCATTTTGTGTTTCTTCAGACTGTCGGATCTTTTGTACGCTTTATTGCATACGTTACATATGTATTTTTTTTCATCGGTATGTACGATTTTATGGCGTTTCAGAGTGCTTGAATATCCGAATTGCTTATCGCATACTTCACATTTGTATCGTTTTTCTTTCGCTCTACTGTCATCACCCACAGTCATTATTTCGTTGTCATTTCTTATTGCTGTTTGTATTGCCTCATCGCCTTCATTTGATACCTGAAATAAACGAAAATGATTTACTTATATATTTGATAATTTTTCGGTGATTTTTTGAACAGTAATGATCAAAGGCATTGCGTAGATATCATTTTAGAATCTTTAATGGCAACAATTCACTTCTATATTATAAAAGCAGCTCAATAAACTGCAATAATAATTTGGAAAAGTATCAGTTGTGCTATATTGTGACAGTCAATTTGAGACAGAAGGATTAATAGATCAATGCAATAAAAATGATTTGGCGATTCAATGCATAAACTTTTTGCGTTTCGCTTTTGGTATTTGCGCAGGAAATGATCGCAAAATGCCGAGTATTTAAGTGACAGAGAAATACATATGAAAAATTTAACTTTTATTTAATTTATTTTCCTTTATACGAAGCAGCTATTTTTGTCCTTAGCAGATAAAAAATCTTGCGAACATTTAATTTCTGTACGGCAATATCTTATTCACATACCGTTATTTGTGAGATGTACAACGGCAAAACACACAATACGAAATAGTATGAAAGGTACATGATCGAGAAATGCGGGATGTAGAAATAGTCGAATTCTTTTTGAAAAATGTTTTTAGCAGACGACCAATCTAATGAAGTGATATTTGTCGTATTAGATGTGGACCTTTTTTATGCATTCCCGTAAGCCATATGATCTATGGCCAAATAAAATCATAAAGCTTCAGTCTTTTCGCATAAAAATTTTTTATTAGTTACAATGAATAATAATAGTTTCATGCAAATGTAATTATAACTGGCAGCATTGTTCAGAATTGTCACCAAATCTCTTCAACTCCGAGTGGAATGAAATCATTCGAAGAATATTCACAATAATGTAATGTAATTTGAAGTTCGAAACTATTTCGAAATTATTAACATTCATTTGCCACAGAATCAATCAATGGAAATTCTTCAAGTTTATTCAAATATGAAACTTATTTGAAAAATGCTGCCATTGCATTCATGAATAATGGTAATTAATAGTTTTTTCAAATATTTTATTCTATATATGAAAGATGCGATGACTGCACGTTACATAATTCTGAATATTCTTCGAATGATTTCATTCTACTGGGGATTGAAGAGATTTGGTGACAATTCTGAACAATGCTGCCAGTTATAATCACATTTGCATGAAACTATCATCATTCAGTGTAACTAACAAAAAATATTAGATTGGAATGAAAATTATAATGCGAAAAGACTGGAGCTTTGTGATTATATTTGGTCATAGATCATGCGGCTTACCGGAATGCATAAAAGCGGTCCTCTCAGCTAATGCGACAAATATCACCTCATTAGATTGGTGGTCTGCCATAAACATTTTTCGAAAAGAATTCGACTATTTCCACATCCCGTATTTCTCGATCATGTACCTGTCATACTATTTCGTATTATATGTTTTGCCGTTGTACATCTCGCAAATAACGGTATGTGAGTAAGACATTGCTTTCAGGAAAGAAATTAAATATTCGCAAAGTTTTTAATCTCAGCTACAGACAAAAACAGTTGCTTCTGTGAAAGAAAAATAAATTTTTCCTTTCTTATCCATTTCCCTGTTTCTTATAAATTGTCAGTGTCTTGCGATCATTTCCTATAACCAATATTAAAAGCGAAACACAATAAGTTTGCGCAATTGAATCACCGAATCATTTTTGTTATATCGTTATCTTAATCCTTTTGTCTTAAATCAACAGCACAACTAGCACTTTTTTCAAATTACTATTGCATTTTACCAAGCTATTTTTAAAATACAGAAGTGAATTGTTGCCATTAAAAGATTCTACAATGATATCTGCACAATGCCTTTGATTGCTGCTCAAAAATCATAGAAAAATAATAATCGAATATATTAACAAACCAATTTGGGTTATTTAAGGTATCAAATGAAGGCGATGAGGCAATACAAGCAGTGACAAGAAATGACGACGAAATAAGGACTGTGGCTAATGACGGAAAAGCAATCAAAAAATGGTGCGAATGTAAGGTATGCAATAAACCGTTCAAATGGTCCAGCGATCTGGAAAGACATGGACTGAAGCACAGGAACGAACGACCATTCAAATGTCACGTGTGCAATAAAACATTCAAAGAATTCCGCGTTCTGAAGATACACCATTTGACGCACGGAAACGGACGAAAATTCAAATGTGCTATGTGCGATAAGGCTTTCAAACAGCGCCGCTATCTGAAAAGACATATGAAGGCACATAAGGACATTGAAAAGACGCTGAAATGCGACGTATGCGGTAAAGCATTCGAATACAGTTCACGTCTGCAGAGACACAAATTGATACACGGAAATGAACGACCATTCAAATGTCACATGTGCAATAAAACATTCAAAGTATCCCAAAATCTGAAGATGCACATATTGACGCATGGAAACGTGCAGCTATTGGAATGTAAAGTATGTAGTAGGAATTTCACTCAGAAAGGTAATTT
>CAKAEH010001444.1:0-60780 GCA_916381525.1 Cercopithifilaria johnstoni
CAATTTTGTATCATAACTGGCCGATAAGTTTACATACCTCTAGTCTTTGGCAAAAAGAGCCAATTTTCAAATCCATAACTGTATGCTTTTGATAAACAAGACAAAAGCTTTGATAGAACATATAACAGTACATAAATACATAAAATACATAAATATTAATATTAAATACATAAAAATAATTAAAAATAAAAACAAAAATAAAAATTTAGATGTTTTTCTTTTGTTTATACCAATTTTGGAATGGATTTGAAGGAAAGAATTTTTCAAACCATTTTTTGCTTTTTCCTAAAATAAAATAATCACATTTTTTAAAGAAGTGAATTTTGTGAAATATCTTCGATTCATTCAAATTTTCATCTCTTTCACTCTTCCTCTCTTCTTTTCTTTTTAATCTTTTCTTCTATCTTATACTGATGGTATTTTTTTTTTCAAAATATTTCACATTTATTCTCTTTTTAGATTTTTAGGTCTATTGCCAAATGTCCTCTTCTTCTTCCTTTTTTCTTTGAAGAATCGTTTCCAATTACTGTAGTTTGAGAGTGTTTTTATCCATTTTATTATAAATTGTAATTAATAGAATTGATAAAATTTATTAATTAAAAATTATTAAGATTTAATTTCTATTTAATTGAAGTAAAATTGCTATTTATTAATTGGAAATTATTAAAATTTAATTTCTATTTAATCGAAGCGAAATTGCTATTTATTAATTAAAATTATTAAAATTTAATTTCCATTTAATCGAAGTAGAATTGTTATTTATTAATTGAAATTATTAAAATTTAATTTCTATTTAATCGAAATAAAATTGTTATTTGTTAATTAAAATTGTTAGAATTTAATTTCCATTTATTCATTAATAAAATTGCTTTCTTTTATTTTTCATTTATTGAATTTTAATTTTCGTTCCTTTTTTTTTCGCATAATTTTTAAGCATAAATTAAATTTTTTTAAAAATGAAAAAACAAATTATATTTGAGGTATATTATGAAATATCATTTGCAATTAATTTTCCAAATTAATTATTCTCATTTATTTATCATTCATATCATTTCTTTATTTATCATTCAAAAAAGATAAATTCAAATAATCAGAATTAAATCATAATCATTGAAGTATAATTCTTTTTTTTGGATAGATTTGTTGAAAAGAAAAAAATTATTTCAATAAATTCTTTAAAATTCATTAATTATATTTTAGGAAGAGAAGGAAAAAGAAAATGAGCGAAAGAATGGTAATATTATATTACACACATAAATAGCATAATTTATTCATGAAATAAAATAATCAAATGTGATATTTTACTACACCTTAACAAGCTTCCTATAAATGAAAACATTCGTAAGCAAAATCTATAATGTATGAAATTTAATTAGGCAGGAAAAGCATTACTTTAACAAACTCTTTTTCTCTCGCACTTTCTCTCTCTCTCTCTCTCTCTTTCTCATTTGATAATGAGTATTTCTTGTCATGGAAACGAAAGATAATCTCTTATAGATGAAAGAATTTATTCTTCAAAAGTACGCAACAATTCAAGCATGATATGTGTTTTGAATTAAAGTCTATTTATAATTGATATTGTTTTATGATATTATTATTTTTATGAATGAAATCTCTTTCCCTCTCTCTCTCTCTCTCTCTCTCTCTCTTTCCTTATTTGGCTAATCTTTCGTGAATAATAAATATTACGAAAATTTTTTATTATACCTATAATGAATATGAATGTAAAGGTAAAATAATAATAATAACATTTTAAAGGTTTATCATTTAAATGATATAATTTACGAATTATTATTTCATTGATATCATTTAACAGTTTTTCTTGAGGAATATAATATCTAAGCTTATTAATTATTAATTGTATTAATTTATTAATTGATTGATTATTGATTTTGATGTTTGATAAAAATTTGATCATAATATTATGATTATGAATATCAAACAATCATGATTTTTTTTTTTATTTGATGTAATTGAAGAAATAACAATCATGGAGCATATGATATCAAAAATGCGTCGATGTTCATCATCAACATCAATGGATAGTCGAATAGGTGAGCCATTAACGGAAATTGAACTTCGAAAACGATCGATAATAACACCTGATGATGTATTACGTCTCAATAAAATAACCGATGGTTTGTTTATTTTTTATATTCTTACTAAAATTGTAGTAGTTAAAAATGAAATTAGATTAAAGTAGAAGTAATTTTTACTATTTTCTTCTTATTTATTTCTGTAAACATTCTTTGAAATGAAGTTAAATGTTTTTGTAAAATGACAAAATGATATAACAATGATAATTGATAGTATCAATGATATATAATATCAATGACATAACAATGATAATTGATAGTATCAGTATGTTATTTGAAATAAAGTCAAATGCTTGTAAAAGAATATTTGAAATGAAGATTAAATGCTCGTGTAAAATGATAAAATGAACGAATCATATAACAATGATAATTGATAGTATCCGTATACATTTATTTCCTAGCAAATATGAAAATTAAAAATTTAAAACAGAGAAAACAATGTTCATAATTTCCACTGACATGACATGACTGCTTCATGATTGAATGAATGTTTATTTAATAGTTAAAAGGATAAGTTTGCTTCAAAAAGAAAAACGAATTATTAAGCTATTTTTAATTTCTAATTTTACTAGTTCCTTCCTTCCCACTGAATCTTTTTTGTTTATTTGATTCTAAATTTTTGGATTCTAAATTTATTATTCTATGTTGCCTTTTTTGCAGATTATTTATGTGAACCGGATGCGAACATTTATGATATCGAATTTACAAGGTTTAAAATTCGTGATTTAGACACGGATCAGGTTTTATTTGAGATCGCTAAACCTGCTGCAGGTAAATTAACGCTTTTTTCCCCTTATCAAATACATTAATTCATTGCAAAATGTGTTGATGCAATTCCACACATGATTTCGTTTCATTTCATTGCATCTTTTTTCATATTTCATGAATGAATATCAATTGCATTATTATGAAATAATTCTTTCAAGCCCTCATTAATCATTTATTATTTATATATGTTATTTTGAAATTAGTTAAACTTTTTCCAGAAGAGCTCGACACTGATGATTTAAATTTTGAGAAATGTAATGATGCAAATGGTGCTCGTTTTGTTCGTTATCAATTCACTCCTGCATTCCTACTTCTAAAACACGTCGGTGCAACGTAAGTCATATTCATATTTACGTTATGAGTGAAGGGATTTTCTGATTTTCCTCTTAATCCTTCCGAAAAAGCGCAAATGGAAGAATCAGATTTGTGATGAATTACTCCAGCTATGACATTTGTAATTTTTTCAAATGGGATTTTTTCACACCTTGGCTCTCATTTTATTTTTTAAAAATCCAGTAAATTTCAAAGATTTCCTGAAATTATTTAATTTTAAGTATTTGTAAATTTCAATTTTTAATATATATAATTTTTTTTTTTTCAGTGCTGAATTCAATGTTGGAGATAAACCGGTGAATAAATTTCGTATGATTGAACGACACTTCTTCCGCGATCGTTTATTAAAAAGTTTTGATTTCGAATTTGGCTTCTGCATTCCAAATAGTCAAAATACATGTGAACATATTTACGATTTTCCACAACTTCCTCAGTCATTAAGTAAGTTTCTCAACAATAAATGAAATATTTTTTCTTTTTATAATATTTTCTTTTTTCTTCATTTATAGGATAATTCAATAAAAGCAAAATTATCTTTATCAATCATACTATATATTAATCGTAGCACAAAATTATCTTTATCAATCATATTATATATTAATTATAGCATTTGTTTAGTTAGTTTATGAATTAGATGGTATTTGGATGTTTT
This sequence comes from Cercopithifilaria johnstoni, assembly GCA_916381525.1. Lineage (NCBI taxonomy): Eukaryota > Metazoa > Nematoda > Chromadorea > Rhabditida > Onchocercidae > Cercopithifilaria > Cercopithifilaria johnstoni. The sequence goes on from CAKAEH010001444.1 coordinate 3,850, forward strand.
ATTGTTTTTGCTCATTTTTTAAATACATTCTAAAGGTTTGCCAAATATGGAAAACTAAATAAATGCTATGAATTAATAGATGAAGAAAAAGTTTTTTAAAGTATGTCCTTTTTTTCGATAATCAATAAACAATATAATCGTTCAAGTTGGATGGATGATGGTTTTCTTTTGGTAAAAAAGCATTGATTTAAGCTATTTTGCTTACATATTTATTTTAAAGCTTTTTCCTTTTTCTCTTCTCTTTCATCAAGTTTTATTATCCTATAGAGAAAGTTGTTAATACTTGATAAGGTAATAATAAAATTATTTCAGCTACTCAATGTTAACAATTAAATGAACTCTTTTAATTATACACCAACTTATCAACGAAATAATGCTTTATTGTAATTTTAATCATTTAGGAAGTGATATATGAATGAAAATCATTTAGGAAGTGATATATGAATATATATGAATGAAAACAAGAATGCCAATTATCAGATAATTCTCTTTCATTAATTAAAGTCTTAATTGGTATATAATTTGATAGATTAAATTAAATTTTAACGAATCATTTCAGTAGATGAAATGATTTCAAATCCATACGAAACACGTTCCGACAGTTTTTATTTTGTGGAAGATCGTCTAATAATGCATAACAAAGCGGATTATGCATATGATGGTGGTGATTGATCTTCGGAATTGTGCTTCAGAACTTTCTTTTTTCTCAGAATTATTTTTGGTTTCTCGCAATATATGTTAATCATTTCCATCTACTGTAATTTACTATATAATTTCTAGATAAGAAAAAAGAAGAAAAATTCGGGTAAAAATTAAGAAAATTAAAAATAGTCCCTTCTTATCATCTACTCACTTTTATCTGTATGATTAATTTTAACTTGTAGAAGTTTTATTCTGTATAACATGTATAATATAGTTCTTCTTACAAAACCTCAACTCGCTTAAAATTTTCATATTTGTATAAAATTTCGACTTCTATCATTGATTGATAATTTAGCGATATAATTGTGATATCTTTAAGGAAAATTTTAATCTTTTACTAAAAATGAAATGAATATTACTAGATATTTCCGAAGAAATGCTCCGGTAAGAAAATAAACGGAAAAAATGATCATACATTCGTTCTATCACAGATCGTGCACGTAATTTTTCATAGGTTAGATAACATTGTGCATAATGTGTGATATATATGATAATCAATTTTATATTATCCATCATATTAAATTCATATAAAAAGGAAACGGAAAGGAGAAAGAAAAGATTGAAAAAAAAAAACATTTCATAAAATTAACAATAATTTTTTTCTCACTAATTAATTAACATTTTCCGATTTGTTTTCTGAAATGAAATAAGTTGCATGCATTTTGGGTATTGTATGTGATTTTTGCAACATTGAGCTTTTTTTTTTCTTGTTCTATCATCCCCTTTCGACAATCAGTATTATTCCATTTAACTAATCTATTTCAATATTATCAAGAAATGAATTCTCGATTAAAACAATGCATTTTGGGTATTGTATGTGATTCTGCAACATTGAGCTTTTTTTTCTTGTTCTATCCTTTTGATGACATAATCTTTCTTATTCCATTTAGCTAATTCATTCCGATATTATCAAGAAATGAATTTTCGATTAAAGAGCAATCAGTTCCTTTTATCATAATAGAGCAGCCCCATATATACATATACAACATTATTGGCACAAGTTGAACTGAAATAATTATGTAAGAATTGATTCGCGAGGAAATGTAATTGAAATTATACCAAAATCCCTGCCGCCGTACTCTATCCTTTAATTTAGCTTACTTATTATTGCGACTGATTACGTGCGTTCTAAATTACTAGTCCTGAAGGTACCTATGGACAGCATCACTTAGCATGCGCTTTATCTGAATGATCAGAGAGTTGAATTTTGATCGCTCTAAGCTTCTGATCACATAGCAATCATGGACACAACAGCTAAATTATTCAGTTTAGTATTACTCCATAATCAGTAACATATAAAGTGAAACGTACATGACCTAATATGGTTCACATTTTCTGAAATTATGAAAAGCCTTTTATAGAATCAACTGTTTTTACTTTTAAAAAATGGACAATTAACATGGGAATGATTTGCAAAATCTAGGACACAAATTTTTGAGTGAAGTCCGGGAGATCAGAGTGCTAACATCTAGAAATTTAGGACAGAAATGAATATAAATGCACAAATTCTCAACAGAAGATGGCGGGATTACGCGATTTTCGAATAAGTTCTATAAAAAAGTTCGAACAAATAATATTAATCCTATTAACAAAAACAATCATTCATTCCTCCTTCTGCTTCAGCTTTCGTCGCTTCCTATTTTTAATAAACCTTTCCAATGGATGGATAGAAAGAGATGTAACAAAATCAGAATTAAATTTCTCAACAACACTAATATCCAATGTGATCATCAGCATCCGCATGACATCATCCACACGTCCATTAATTATGAGATCGGCTTTCCGATCCTTAATAAAAAAATAATGAAAACAAATGACCAAGTTATTTATTCTGGGGATATCATGTAAAAGAAAGTAAAAATCTATTCCAAAACGACCCTAACTATTAGTATGATATTTGAATCGCTAAAGAAAAATCTGCAATACCTAAAAAATGTGAAGTCATATGTCGGTTTTCTTAATCATTTTGTCTAGTCACATTTCCCATTTCAAAGCAGTCACTAAAACTTGCCATTCTGAGGAGAAAGTTAAATAAAGATTCTTTTCTCTGTTCTTATTACAATTACACGTCTGCTACAAAAGTTCTTATCTTAAGACAAGCCTTTGCTTCTTTTGCTTTTTTAACAACTACAAATTTAGATTCATATCTTACGTGATTTATATCTTAGAAAAACATAAAAATTCAATGAAAACTCAATAATTAGTGAAATACACCAATTTACTAATATTCATTGAAATATTTACGTGTTTTGTCTTCGAAAGATTAATAATGATCATTTTGCCACCATTTTTCTTGACTAGAAGAGGTAAATCACCAGCAGGAGTTATTTGGAGAGTTGTACCCAAGCAAATGCTAAGATCCGCATTTCTGCAATCACTAATTGAAAGCATCAATGAAATGAATTAGTGCATGTGGATGAGAATCATTCGCATGAATTAACAAAACTGATATTATTAAAATCATTAAACTTTTCAGGACAAATCGATAGAGACCTATTTGTACAATCATTCCCATTGAATGGCATGCTGTAGTAAGGATTTACAAGAGAAGCTTAGGTTAAGGTTTTGCTACGAGCCAACAATTATCGATCTTTCAATACAAGTGATATTTATTTCAAATGAACAAATTTAAAGGGTAAACAAAACTTGAAAATTTAACAGCAATTTTTAAAATAACCTCGAAAATTCGTTTGCTGCGCGGAGATCTTCTTCTGGTAGTGGATCTTCCCAATCCAAACAAACATCATGTAGCATTCCACGACAAGGTCGTCCACTATTTGTACCTTCGCATCGTTTCCCGGTAGGTTTTAATCCGATGCTTCCAACTGGTGCAGTTCGATAATATTTTCTAAAACAATTACTTGTCAATCACCTGGAAAATTATCTGGTACATTATCCTGCATACCTAGCGAAAGTTAGAAGACGGGGAAGAGGGTAACAAGTAGGAAATTATTTACTTTTGTGTCATCAATAGCGTAAATATAGTAAACTTTTGATGTTTTAAACACTAAAACTTCGAGAATTCACGAAAAAATTCATGATGAAATCAAATTGAGATAAAAAGGATTCCAGTCACCTGCCACATCTAGCACATTTCTCCAAGAATACGTTTCCATGAAGTTCAGCGATACGATTCAACGGATATCCTGAGCGAATGTGCAAACCGTCTACATTTTGGGTAATAACAAATCTGAAATCAAAATAAGGGATTTTTTTGTATATGAAGAAGAACAGAAGCTTATCGACTTTTCAAAACTATTTCTTAAACGAAAAACTGTTTAAAATATTTTTGCAAATCTTAACAAATAATTTTAAAAATTCGCAAATTTTTAGTTAATCTGAAACATAGTAAAAGAATAAATTTTTTGTTCAACTAGAATTACCACATTATATAAGCATTCACAACTAAAGTCCTTCTTTTTTCTTTTGCTATTATTTTTCTCTTTTTTGGTTATAAATCCAAAAATTTCAAAAATTTTCTTGTCTGAGCTTTTAATAAATAAAAATACGTTCAAATCGCTCACTTGACGATATTTTTACTTTCAAGAGCATTAATACCATAATGAGTGTAAGTTGGCAATGCTGCAGCGAAACTGACTCCATCATCAATTGGTTCGTTTCGTGCTTCCAAAGTCCATAATCCTCTAGGGCCGCGGAAATCCGGTATACCAGCTGTGGTGCTAATACCAGCTCCCGTGTGCAGCACACAACAACGGCTAGCCAATAGTAGCTCTGCAAGATGGTCCACCTTTCGTTTTAATTCATGATGATTATCGGCAACCTAAATTCAAGTAGAATAAAGACTTGAAAACCGACAACCGATAAATATTATAGTTCAATTTTTGTCACTGACTATCATGACCAAGAGGAATTCAGGAAAATGCTTTATTTCAAGACAGTATCACGAGTGATCGCAAATTATCGAAAACAGAAGGAAAAACCTAATTTAGCAAAGTGAAAGAGTAAAATCTGAGATAATTCTAGCATATATCCGGAAGAAATAGTAAAGTGGAAACCTCAGGTAATCCTAGAACACCCTTATTCTCGTACGGTGATAAGGCTTTCGCATAGCTCATAGCCATTGTACCATTCTTTAAAAGAAGTTTCACGTGAAAAATGTGTGCATATCATCGGAAGTTATCACGATCCGTCAAATTTCGGCGTTATTCCAGATGTAATCGAAATTCCCTTTTAAAGTCCATAATTTGCTTCTACCGCACAATACTTTAGAGAACAAGCACGGATCGAATACGAACCAATGTTTTGATTTCTATAGCAAATTATGTGAGTAATACATGGGGAGGTACATTTGCTACTGTAAACTCAGTATTAAGCATAGTCCTTTCAGAAAAAAGATAAAAAATATTTCGAAGACTATACAACTTTCAGAAAATACATCCCCTCTTGGCAGTCCCTTATTATCAGCTGCACTCTTCTTATTTAGAGATTAATACGACGTTAGATATAATGAATTCCATAACGGTTATATCTATTTTCTAAATATAGATATTACTTTGTATCAAATCTATTGTAAATAACTGAAAATCAATTTCATCCACTACATTTTAACAGTAAATAACTAGAATTAACTTCATCCATTACATTTTAATTGTGAATTATGAAAGAATGAAAACCGGAATCAGAACAATTTTAGAGGATGCCACGTGTAAGATGAAATAATACAACAAAACACAAAATTTGTAATCTTGCATGTCAAAAAAAGACAATGATTTCACATTAAGACATTCAGGGTAGCATAGACCAAATCAGTGGTCCGCAGCGATGCTGCCATTTCCGTTGGTTTCCGTAGGCCAACGTCATTGTCGCCCAGCGAGGGTTTGTGATAGATCTTTGTTTCCAGGTTGTGGACGGATTTTCGTTTGGTCGTGGTTTGTTAACTTTGAAACTGTGTGGTTGTAGCATTTTTGTTGTTGTGTTTGTGTTACTGCTCACCGATGGTCTAATTTGATTGGAGCGGTATTGGTAACGGATAATTGCTAGCATTAAGAAGGCAAGAAGTATACGAGAAAACAAGATAAAAGTTAAACAAGAAGTCAGAAAGATGTGAAAAGAAAAGTAGATATAAAGTTTTAGTTAAGAGTTTCAGGAAGTAGTTGATTGGAGGTAGCAATAATAGAGGTCATTATACGAAATAATCAAGTATACTAAATATGAGTTATGGCCTCCCTAAATATAAAATGCTGAAACTCTATCATATTTGTTATTCATATAATTTGAGTATGGGATCTAAGGATGTCCCTCTCTGGTGATTTTTTTCTTACATTCTAGATATCCCCATTCTGGGACTTCTGGCGCTATTTATCTTCGGTTAAATTTTCGAAATCCTTAATTCTAATTATAATTTTCTATCTAAATTCTCAGTTTCTTCTTATAAGTTCTCTTCTGATAATGGATTTTCCACTTCTATTTGCTTACTATTTGATTGTAAAGCAGACAAAATGTTTTTTTTTTTTAATATTTTTTGAATCTTTGAGAGATTTTACTAAATTTTCTGGTGGTTTCTGGACTTTAGAAATATTTTGTTCTCTAAATGATGCAGTGATTCAGAGATATTTTTTCAGGCAAAATTTAGTTCTGTATAGTATTTTCGTCGTTTATTTGTTGTTTGATACTTGGAGCTGACTGGATGATTTCCAAGGATATGGACGCTGACATCGATGTAACATCGATGACCGATGATGGTATCCTGAATCCATATAAAGTTTCATTAAACAGTGACAAGAATATCGATAAAGAGGTTTTATTGCTTTCCTACTTCACTTAAGAGGAGTTTCAATACTTATATTACTATATCTAGCGCACCACTGTATTTGTCTAAAAGTACATTAGAAGTAGGTTTGCAGGCTTATTTAAGTAAACTTACGGAAAGTAAACTCACCCAAGCTATGGAAGAACATATATTTGACGGAGAAAGTGCTGAACAAGAGCAAAATGAAAGCTTCGAAAGCAGCGATGGGAATTCATATGGCACAAGGCAGTCGAGAAAGTGATATTCGATATCTTTCAATTACTTTATCTTTCATAACAATTAAAATAATGGATAATTGAACTAGATTTTAAAATTCTATCCAGTTTTTTATTGTTTTCGGTGATATTTTGTGAAGTGGAGAAAATATGTGAATAGTAGTACTACCTTTCATTGCTTAATATATTTCGAAATATATTTAAGGCAATAACATTGTAATACGATGGTTATGAAATTCACTCTTACTGATTCCTTTATATATTTGAGGCCGAATCGCTGAGATCCTGTTATTTTGAATTTAGATTTGGTAGTTACTCCTCCCAATCTTATTCTAGGATGAGAATTATAGCATGATGACACTTCATTAATTGGAACAGTAATCTAAATCACGATGACTCCATATTATTAGTTCAATACAGTATATTCAAATTTTTCGGACTTATCATTCTGATCTATTAGTGTTTTGATACAAGCAGACTTAGGAATCCATCACTGTGGCAAAGACCAGATGTGCGACGTATCGTGGAGGATTTCATTAACAAAGATATAACTTCAAGAGGTGCGGCCAACAAAATCTCGGATATTTTGGGTCGCAATGTTTCACATTCTACAGTTTTGACATACGCTAATAGATTATTGCGGGTATGTCCTCATTTTTTTCATATTTTATAGTACGTTTTTTGTTTTTATGGGTTTTATGTTTGGAATAAACTTTCGAAAATTTTTTAATGTACTTTACGGTAATAATTAAATGGGTTCTTCAGCCTTCTTCACATCTTTTTTTCTCTGATAGGCTTCAAAATCATAAACTTGGTGAAGATTCCTAAAGCATGTATTTCGGTGGAATCTGGATTTCTTCTAATGCTAAATTTTCTTCTCTTTGTGGCTCAGGCCATAAATAACTTAGTAAATAAATCACAATAGCAAAAGGTTGTTGATTATCCTCAGTATGATAGCCTGTTACGGTTCGAAGATATTGCGAAAAGATAGTGATTTCATTTTAATAAGAACAAGTGGTGTTTTTTCTTTGAATTGAATTACCGACATTGAATTGAATTACACCTCGGTTAAGTTATCGTCATGGACCTTCATTTAAGGGAATAAAACGTGAAGTGGAAGAAGAACCAGCATACCAAGTTCAGGTCGAACCCGATGGTTCGCCAGCACCGGTTGATGAAGTCGGTTATGATGTGCACTTCGAGCTTGTGAAAACAAGCCGTGGCAACGATAATGGCCTGGCCGTTTATGAAGATAATGGATTTGTTCGTGTTTATCGCCGCACTAGTACAACGGGTCGAAGCGCATCCTATCGCTGTTCCACGTGTGATCATCTTTATGAAAAACTTGGCCAGGGTGAACGGCCAACGATTAAAATGCGTGATAACGTCATTGTAACGGATCCATTTCCAACTCATAATCAATTATGCACTCCTACACCGGTGGATGTGTTCCGTAGGACACAGGAAGATTTAGAAGCACGACAACTCAATATGTGTAGGCGTGTATTAACTAGCGTAAGTCTTCTGTTTTGTTTCAAAGCAATCTTTTGTTTCAAAACCAAAAATTTCTGATAATAAATCTTACCGAATTTTATTTTAATATGCGTGTTTATAAAAAGGAGACAAGTAGCGAGCTAAAAAATGTCAGGATTAGATAGTACAAATTTTAGTCGCGTTTCAAGGAAATGAGATGGGCAAGATCATTTGATACTGTCGGATATGTGGTAAAACCGCCAAATGAAGAGGAAGAAGCGATCAACAAATGCATCGAAAGGTTTCTTTGTCTTTCATGCAGAGACATAATGTAATGTTTGCGTATGAAGTTGGGATAAGGAGAGCATGATGTGAAATATGTATTGATTTAAATAAAATTAAGATTACGGGGAAAAGAAAATTTGCGCTTACATTTTGGAATTTTAACTGCCAGAAATCATTCTCATTCTTTTTGTGACTGTCATAATACCATTGCTGTGACCTTCATAATACGTGATCTTTGTTGGTAGGCGATAAAATTCCTTGAACTAGAAAATCTTCATTATTTCATAAATGTGAATTAAAAATTATTCCTTTTGCAGTTTACTAACAAGGTGTCGTGGCTCAACAGAAATGGAAGACGAAGACAAGGAAGCGTATGTTATTTTACTCCAGATTTTTGAAAATTTGGTAACTGAAGTTGAAATATCAGTTTTAGTTTATAATATCTTAATTCACATATTATTTCAGTGTGCTGAGAGACTTAATTGAAGGCTACAAGCGTGGAGAGGTTTCCAGTTTAACGGAACTTGCAAAACTGATCAAAGAAAATCTAGACATTGATGTCTCTAGCCCCACTCTTTGTCGATATCTTAAAAAACAGGTCATTATTTTGTTTCGGTCACTTTCAGCTGAGCTTCCTACCTATGACGAACTCATGCAGTGTTCGCTTCACAGTTGGTCCGCAACCAGACGATAAAGATGTGGGCATGTTTACTCTTCCATATCAATTCATTTTATAATTTATTGTTTACAGACCGATGACAAGGCTCAATCGCCAATGGAACCAGATGAAAGGTATGATTTTTTCTATTCTTCCTTTTTTATGCGAGTTGAATTACTTCTAAAGTGCTATAAGGTTGATTGTTAGAGTGTATGATTTTGTGCTTCACGTGATGCTGAAAATATACTTCTGCTTATACTTCATCTTCAAGAAATGTTATTCTGAAATTTCAGCGATACCGTCCTGATAGCTCGTCCAGGACTTTCGAAATACTTGAACGAAACGCTTATTACTGTACCAGAAAATGAAGGCTTTCGCCAATATTCATTTATGAAAAGGTCGTCAGATGGTGTTCGATCGTATTACAGGTTGTTACTGTATTTATTTATCCGTATTCGTAAAACGCTTTTGAAATAAATTCATTCCATATTTTTTGATCTGTACCTCTCTTCTTTTGTCATCTATAACAAAAATTAGGATTCCTATAGAAAAGCTATAGTAAAAGCAGTAGGGTCTTCCTATAAGCCATTCATATATAGAGACCACGATTTCTAAAATTGCGCAATTATTACCTTTTTATTTAGCATTGAAAAGATTTTTCGAAATGGAAATTTAGATATCGCGAGAAAGAGATCACAGTTTTTTGGATGAATTTTTTTTTGAGAATTTTGTAATCAGATTTCTAGATTGGAGAAGTTTCTAACGTGGATACTGTTACAGGTGTCTTGGATGTTCTCGTGCAAAACGCCTTTATGGACCAGATCGGCAGGCTTATGTGAAAGTAGAATATGGCGAGATAATCGATAGACCGCTTCATCATCGGAGGTGCGAACCACAATCGGAAGAAAGTGTCTTAGTCCAAAATCTGGATCGTGAGTGTCGTAGAAGTATCAGGAAAGGTGAAAAAAATCCACGGGAAGCTCATGCAGAAGTTTGTATAACTTGTTAATCGATCTCATTTTCATTGTTATTAGCATGAGTATTCAGTGCATGTATCTTTCTGTTTCTTATCGTAGTGAATACTCCAGCAACTTAGTTCTGTGAATATCTAACATTATTATGTGGCACTTTACTTCATATACCTCTTATTTTTCAAATGAAATGTCATTTAATTTTAATTAATGTTCCAGGGGTTAGATAAAATGGCTGAAATAGAAGCATCGTTTTCTGGAGATGAAAATATACATGGCACTCTGCAAAAGCTTTTTCCATCGTGGGAAAGAGTTAAAGCGGCATATTTCCGACAGAGAGATTTGTTAAAGAAAGCAGCAATAGCAGCAGAACTAGAAGAGGGAGCATACCAAACTAGCGTTCATGATAGTGAAATTGGTCGTTATGAAGAGATTGAAGGAAATGAGAGGTTAATTCATTGTTGCATTACGAATTTAACTCAAATTTTTAGTGTCTGTAATCCTTTATTATTGTTGTTATGACCTTAGAACAATTAACATCATTACGATGTAACACAGTGTTTTGGATATTAAGCCTCATTATGCAATTATTACATTGTGATATATGTTCCAACACTGAAAAATTTGCTTCCTTTTTTATATGTCGTAAATTGCGTAAAACTGATGGTTGGATGATAAGAAATTGTGGGGCTGCCGTATTCCATATCGAAAACATATATATTTTTTAAGCAACGATGTGCGAAAATTACTCTGGCATAAATGTTTGAACGATTCTAATGACTTTTTTACTTTTCAGACTTTATTCGATTGTTTTCGCTGCAAGTTATGCATTTATAATTGGCTTACTATATTTTACGTAAAATATTGAATTTTAGTTTCATGGCACCTCCCGGCGCAGCGGTTGAGCTTACTCCCGAGATGAATGCTCTGAAGAATCAATTATTATTTGATGTGCAGCAAGCCATTCGAAGAGAGGTCGCACGAGCAATTACTCGGACCACTATCATGATGGAACAACGATTTGACGCAAAAATTCTGCAGATATTCGATGATATATTTCGGACGCAAAATGAAGAGGAAGTTGCGGAAGCAGGGGTGAATTTTTCTTCCACTTATCTGATGGTCTCCGTTCGTTCCTTGCTGTCTTTGCGGTCTATTGACTATCACAGTTATTTAATTTTTCGAACTCTTAACACTGCACTCAACTTGAAACATGCGATAGCTGCTGGATTGCTGGGTAATGTAATAAATTAAGAGCTTCCGTATCCAAATCCATAATGTTTGCTTTTTCCAGATAGTCGATGAATATGCACTCCAAGAATTTCCGTCAACTTCTGCCTCATCATATCCTTCACAAAAGCGACGACGTTTAGAGAGTATTGGGGGGAATGAAAGAGTAAACGATAAACCATTTTCAATTCCTGCTTGTTATTTGAAGCGAAACAGATTGCTTATCAAAGAAGTTGCAAGAAAGAAGAATTCCATGTAAATTCTCCTTTTAAATTTCAACTTTTGGATTACAACTTCTATCTAAAACTTTGGCCAGTTGTGTAGATAATATTTCGAATTCTTCTGTGGCCATATATTTAAACTCTTTTAACCTTTGATCGTGTTTCTTTTATATTGATCGCATGCCTTTTTCGCGTTTAGGTCATAGCTTTCTTATTTCACCTCTCTTGCATGTTCGGAAGAAAATAGGAAAAAAACTGTATTCATGAGTCATCATATTCTGGAAAACTTTGACCTATAGGCATTAGAATATCTGAATTGTGATCTGTTTTCTATTTGTATTTTTAATATTTCATATACATGTTGTTTGATTTTCATTTTGTTGAGAATTGTACTTTCTAATTACAATATTTTCAGTAAGTTCTTACATTTTCATGTTAAGTAATTTTATGGATTTGATTCTTGGAGATTGAAGAGCTTTTACATTCCAGAATTCGCGAATATTATTTCCGACAAACTACGACGTTTTGAATAATCTACAGAATTCAATATTTAAGACTGATTTTTTTAATATTTTTTTCACGTTTCTACCATTCCTTTAATTCCTTTGATTCTGTTTGTTCAAAATACTGCTGTTTTTTCATTTGTGAAATATGTGGAAAGCAAAAGAAGGGATGGAGTAATTGAGGAGTACGCTTATTTTGAACAAAGATTCTGGATAATTATTTAAATGTTTAGAAATGTAGTGTATCTCATTTTTTAGTGAGATGCCAAAAAATTACTAGTATATTCTAAATGAAATTTGAGTTTCAGCTTTATTTGCTGGTGAGTACAATTACTCTTATTTTTTGATTATGATCAGTCACTAAGTATACAAAAATTGAATACATTTTATTTGGTAATTGTGTTGTATTGAAACAAGTTCTAATTCTATTCATTTCTTTTTTTTTTTCATTATACGATAATCCATTTACATAACAAAAAAATTACCATGATTATTTACTTCACCTAATTTACATGTTTATAAACGTGAAAATTTTTTCAGTTGGCTTGATGTTCTGTAACAAAGTATGTCATATTGCTATTATCTAATTCAAAGAAAACTCAAAATGGCGATAGCGTGAAATCTTATATCTTTCGTAAGAGAACCGAAGTTTTTGACTTCTCCATTCTAGTGATACAGCAGCGAGAGCTTAATTATTAACGATGTAGGAATGTTACTTGTGTTTGCTAACTAGTGAATTATGATATGAATTGGTGAAGTTACGGCACATTTTAGTTTTGTATGTGTATTGTTTTGTATACGTTAAACGTTATATTATTGAATTTTGTTTGAACGTTGAGTTTGTATGAAATTTGAACGGTGAAAATAACCCTTTATGAAGAAATTATTTTGCTGGAAAGCGTCAGTTAAAGATTCGGACTCGTAGAATCTCAACTTTTCATTTGTATAAGAATATCTTATTTGTTTGTAGTTGTATTTTTTATGTTTTAGCTTGTCATATATGCAGAAATATAAATTGTAACCTTTGTAAAAATTGATCAGTTCACATTGTAATGTTAATATTATAATTTCGTAGGAAAAGTTATATTTGAAGTAGTCGACGTTATGTTTATGTTTTTGGGCTGAATTCCACCAAAATTTTTTTTGTGAATTCCCTAACACAACAAATATTGCAAGTTTAGCATGTAGTAGTTTGCTTAATCCGCACAGAAAACGGATGTTTTTATGAAATAATTTGTGGAAATTTGGAGTTTACACATTACACGAATTGTGTTCATTGATATCAGTCAAGTTTAAATTCTGAAAGAACCGCCAAATTATATACGTTAAGGTTGTCAATTGATACGCTGATGGTACAGACAGGATCGGTTGAGAAAGAGAGGCCCAAATGTGGTTGTAAAGGAGTTCGCTTCTGTGCTGCATGTAAAGATACGCTGAGGTAGGATAAATTTCTTGCAAGCATTGTATTAATATATCTGAAGGGAGTTATCCACAAGGGAAGTTTTGTGCAACTATTGGTGTCAATTTGTATTTTTACGTTATAATTTTAAACACTTAGTGTGACCTTTGGAGGAATTTAAGATGTATAGTGTTTAAAATATTTAGGGTGACGAAACTGACGCAATGTAGAGAATATCCGTATGCGGAATATAAGAAATATGTGTATTCTACGCGTTATCGTATGGGAATACACGATAATTCATTATCCGGTCGTCCAACATTAGCTGATATCCATGATTCGGCTGGTAGAATAAACGAAAGTGAAAATAAATCTGAGGTATTCATTAAAAAAATGCAAATGAAGTCAAGTCAAGAACTAGTGTGTATGTTTGGCTCTTTACTATTCATTAAATGAGGAAAATAGAAAAAAGCATCACATATATTTGTGAATTTGATCGGTGTAGTACCAAGTTATTTGTCACAGTTTGCGATTTTTAGGATTATTTGGTTGTTCCTGGTCTGAATGTTGTTACCGATTTCCTTACCGAAATTGAGGAGATGGACCTCGTCGATGTGATTGATAAGACCGATTGGGCGCCTTCACAATCTGGACGTCGAAAACAGGTTGTTTTTTTTGCTTTTTTTTTAATCCTTCAGTTGTTATTCTTGGTGTGTTTCTGATGAAAGGAATTCAGTCAAGAGATTTTTACAAAATGATATCATGATAATTTATTTGAGACTTACATTAGCTACTTTTTAAGTTCATTTCGCAGCACTTTTCCAATGATGTGGAAATTGATCGTTCAATGACTCCAGCGCAATCTATTTTAGGATTACGGTCCACGCGTCAATTTCAAACATAAGAAAATAAAAACGGATCGTTTTTTTGGGATGCCAGGTTACATAGACATAATACTAAACAGAATGAATTCCATTTCCTCAGATTTATTCGGTTCCTATCAGCCGTTTGAATTATGTAATTTGGAATATAGCGACGACAGGTGGTCAGCTATTGAAATGCACTACGATGATACATGGATTTGGGGGGAACGCTTGATTTGGTTTGTTTCTGGTTTTCAGGTTCTTTATATACACATGATAGCTTTTTTTATTTTCTTATTAAAAGCTAGAGTGTTTTTGGAATTTTTTTCAAAAAGTAGTTTTTTCTCTCAAGTCGTAAGCTATTTCTTAAATGTTCAATTTCTTATTTTTAAGTGAATTTATAACTTTTATCACCCTTGTCTGTTGCAATTTTAGCGTCAACCTTTTGAGCGAGTCGGTATTGACATATTCATCTGACGAGAAACAATTAATGATTTATGTCCCACTACCAAGAAGGTATGTTTAAGCTATACTGCCAAAAATTTACGTCATTTTAAATTAGAATTTTGCATTTGCAACTTTTCATGGAGATAATCGTCAAAGAGATTTTTCGAGCAGATAAATCAGGAATAAAGGAGAGCATTGAAAAGATCATGAGATAAAACCGTTCCTTCATTTGAGGTTGAACTTCACTCTTAGATTTTAAAGTAGATTCTAAGAGCCAGCGAAGCGAATTTCTCCATTCATGTCATTGCATTTTTTTGTGTTCTACAGGATTTAATAATAATACATCAAAGGGCAATTATAGCATGAATAATGTATTTATATGAACTATTAAGTAATGATTAATTTAAAAAAAATATTGTTAGAACAATGGTATGTATGTCTGATGAGATTCGCTATTCATGGAGGCATGCCGTCTTTCCGGAACATATTCGCGGTCGAAGAATAGCCTTGACCATGAGAGAACCAAGTGCAGCTTTTAAGGTAACACGTCAAAAAATACAGAAATTTGAAATTTTGGGCTCGATAATAAATTTACAGGAGAAATTATCTATGTGATGATATAAAATATTATACTGTTTTGTATCCATAGCCAAAATCAAATTTCCTTCCTTGTTCGGAATTTGTAGGAGTCATTTTCGCTTGATCTGTTAGTTAACTCAAACTGTGAATATTATAAGCAATTTCTTTTTTCGAATTAGTATGATTTCCTCACCATAGTAACGGTTGCTGTATATGACTTGCAAACTTCAGCGAATTTCTTATTATGTTAAGATTCATATTTCTTTTTTCATTCTTCAGAAACAAAGTTTAGATTTGCTTTTCTTTTTCAGGAAGGTGGTGAATTGTACGAAAAATTCGGTCGAGAACTCACGCGTTTAGGAAATCTTCGAGTATAAGTTACGAGTCGTTGTTTTGTGTGCATTAAAGTTGCAAATGAGTGGAAAAAGGAATCTGATTCTCCTGTATATTAATTTTTAGCTAAGTATAATTTATATTTGATATTCATTTTTTATTTTGCTTTACTGTGCAATAATAACTTGTTTATTCAGTGTTGTTGTTTGAATATGTCAAGCACATGAATCTTATGCTTTATTTAAAAAGTGTTGAAATTTTTGTGGCGGAATGAATGACTAACGTTATCAAAGCTGGATCAATGAGATAGTAATGTTTAAAATTTTCGCGAGATATTTATCTTATATACAATTACTAGCTGTCTTCCTCGGTGTTTTTGTTTACACTAAGGCTCTTTTCTTTCTTTTTTTAATTCTTTTTTCCTGGTGTATTTCGATTTTTTAAAGCTGGAGCAGAATTCTTGACCTATTACCATCCGAAAACAAACAGACGGGGATTATTTCCATAGGTGACATTTCTAACGATTAGTTGTTAATTACGGGAAAGTTTTATGTGGTGTAATAAAATGGTTGTTATGACATTGAGTTGACAAGGTTTTTTTTGACTTATTTTTATTTGGTTGTTTGTCACTTTAAAGCATGGAATAATGCTTTCACCACTTGCTGGATACTTGCAGTAATTTTGAGATGACATCATCCCCTAACGAAGATGTAATCATGATGGATCCAGAAACGGGATATGCGATGTGCAGGTAACAGTTCCTTTGCTTTCGCCATCAAATACTCATGTAGATCTAGAAAAATGTGATTGGACATCTCCGAGCTTCCCAGTTCAGAAGCAGAATTCGGTAGCTGCTGAAGAGTTATGGACGGTAATGGAGGGAGGGGATGTTTAGAATACAAATTATTATAAATAAGTAAGTGAATGAAGCACCGTCCTTCCGAAGCGTTGAGAAGACTGTATCATTTCAACATATCATTTTCATGAAATCCAAGTTGCTGATATTCTGCGAATTTCATTACTATACCTTTAATAATCTTTATGTTTCTCATGACTTTTTATCTTTAAATGATTGTCCAACTTTCTTTAAAAAGAATTTTTTCTTTGCCGATGAAGTATATACATATCAAAAGCTTTAATCGGTAAAGCAGTGTAGTTTCATTTTCAGAGAATTTATAACAATAACCATTCTTCCACGTTTTCGTAGAACTGTTGATCAGATGTTGTCACTCCCAAATCATTACATAATAAGCGCATTACACGAAGCTGTGTTGTCTATTGAAAGCATCATTGACAAGGTAAATTTAAAATTTCAAAGATTTCCGAAGTTATATTATGTGGCTTTACTTCTCTTTCGCTACTCTTAAATATTGGGTTTCAAATGCATGAAATACATTAAAAGTAGAATGATAAAACCAACAATGGTCCATCTAACAGGTTGAAATCAAGGTTGTCGTTCGGAAAACTTAATAATAGCAGCGCTCTATATCCAGTGAAAATACTTATTCTAATTGAATGAAGGAATAATTTCCGAGTATATTATGTCATTTTCAAAACAAAACTTAGAGACTTAATGGATTTTTTGTTTTGCAGAAGAATTTCTTTTTTCAATCTTAGACGTGATTAGGCGAAGCTCAGCTCTTGTCTACTCTATTAGTTAATTTTTTCGATGATTACTCGCTAATTTATTTCAAGCGTTTTCCAGAAAGTTCGAAAAATTATGGATGGAAATAAACATAGTGCCGAATATCTTAGAACGAGGGTTTTACATTTTGCTGGAAATATACTGTTTAAATCTGATGTTAGTTTTCATTTTTGCATTCAATGCACACATTCAATAGATCAGAGGGATATTTTGTTTCCAGATAAATTTAATGTTAAAATCAACAAAGGCGGTAGTGGAGAAAGAATATTTACAAATTTTAATTTGTTATTGGGACAGTTACTTTTAAATCTTATTGAATCACTTGAGTTCTAGGGATGCAGATCACATGCATGACCCTGTATTTCTGTTCTCAAGTTTGGTAATAAGGATAGATACATGCAGTTCATTATGTATTTTACAATCCAGCTCTTTGAATAAATGTAAAGAATTTAGTTTGAACTGAAAAAAATTTAGTTTCATTTAAATTTCGATCAGCCTTTCTTCTACGCTTGTACGACGTTCATCTCCAATATTTTTTGAGTTCATTTATTTATAATTTTTCTGTACATGATGACGTAAGATAGATCTTCCAAAAACGTGAAACTTTGAATAGTTTATTAATGGTAATAGTGATGATAGTGATGAAAGAGAATTAATAACACTGTAGATATGAAAGCTCAGTTTATATTTTGTCTATTGGTCTTTATGTTACTTTTCAGATAGAGAAGAAAATGAAGATGATAATGAGCAGTGCATTTAAAGTAAGCTTTATTTTATATGAAATGTTGAAAGCAAAGGATAGCGAAGTGTCTACTTGTTGTGAAACTCTGCTGGCTATGCTTCGAGAAACAGTAGTGCATTTGTTAGTTATTATTTATCATTCATCTGTATCTTTGTATAGGAAAGCTTCTTAAATACGTGTCACACGTTGCACATTTTACCGCAGGTGCGATGTGCTCTGGAACTTTTCAAAGTATTATTCTGCGACATGACTAGTGAGAAATCATCTTATTCTAAAATAGCTTGTTAGTCAGTATTACTGTAACTTATTTGTGCAACGAATAAGAAATAAAATGATAAAAAATTGGGATTTATTTTTGAAGTTATGCAACTGATGTGTCTAGATAAATAAGCATTTGAGGTTTTTGGTTAGTATTGTAGTTTCCCTTGAAGTGAAGAATATAAATGTTATAACATTTTCAGAATAGACCCGGATAGTTTCGACGTTATGTCAGTTATATCTCAAGCTCATAATCAAGCGGTCTGGCATATCATTGCCAATATGACAAAACGTAAATGTGTAATGCAAACAGAAATGATATCGCTTGCTGACAACACAGGGGTAAACACACAGTTTTTGAAGAAAACATGAGTAAAGAATTAGGATTTGATTTAACTCACCGATTCAGTTACGATGATAAAGTGATATTTTCAAAATTAAAGTAAGCATACTCAAATTAGTTCTGTTATCCATACTTTTGTGGGGAAGTTCTGTAGAGCATACCCCTATTGTTCACATTGTTTTAATGCCAAATAGAAAGTGCGATATAACTGTAAATTTCTTTATCAAGTGGCGGTGAATATCATATATGAGATGGAGAAACTAAATTGAGATAATGAGAAAAACTGACAATGACAGAAATTGCAAAGCAAGAAATTGGAAGTGGAAGGGTGAATTTTTAAGTTTTGCAGCGATGTCGGCGGATTACAGACTGGACAGTGATGATAGGCTTGTCACGGTTAAAACCGACAAAAAAAACTCTCCAACAAGCGATGGAAAAATGTTTTGTAACTACGCTTGCTGAAAAGGTATGGTTTAATCTAAGAGTATCAATCTTCAAGTCAGGGATGGTAGGTATGATTTTCCAGAACGCGTAAATTTTGCTGAATCCATGGAATTTAACTGATAAGTGATCAATTAGGCAACAAACCATACACTTGCATGCAATCGCTTCCTGTTAACATAGGAAGAAGTATCGAGCTGAACTGAAACATGTGACCGTAATGATGGTAAATCTGTATCTTCAGATCTACGATCTTGTAATAGTTGAATATCCGCGGTCTAGTGGAGTGATCGATGATTTACGTTGCTGCATGCAAAATAATGGTGGTTTTGGACGGATGTTACTGATGGATATATTAACAAAAGATGTTGAGCGGAGGTTGCTGCAAGTTGGTTAGCGTAAATTTTTGTTTTTTTTGTATTTAGAAATCTCAGATATGAAGAAAAATAATATCCTATGTTGAACGTATCACGAAAGATGGAAAAAAAGGCTGCGTAACACACATAAAAAATACTTTTGAAGCCTGGGTGGTGTAAGTCATCAATTTCGAAATAAAGAGAATTGCTTTTCTAGGGGTTGGAACAACGGAGATTTTGGAGGGATACGCGAGTGCAGTCGAGTGTTTACGACGTTTAGATCCAACATGTGTAATTATGCAACAGATATGCTCTATAATAAGACAGTATATCAAGTAATGGTTTAAAAATGGTTTAGAGTTTTTAATTTTTTTCGAAAAACTTAGGTTGACGATGTAATTAACAACTTTATTCATGCTTTACAATATGTGTAATTTTATCCTTGAATGTTTAACTTGTATAGAAATTGCAAAGACAGGGGTCATTGATGTAGTTCCTTCTATTTGAGACTGCTGATGTGTCGAAAACGAATTTATCGACTGGCAGTTAATCTATTTTAACAGTAAATAAGCGAGTTTGACCTCAATTCAGACAGCGACCCGATACTGTTCGATGTATAATAACCTATATTACTGGTGAAAAACGAGAAGAACTTAGTGAACAATTGGCGATGCGAAGGACGGCCTTTCTGGATGAGGAAGAGCTGGCGGGAGTGAATGATGAGCTTGTTCCAGGTTCAGATGATACCGCTGGCAAGTTTATTTTTTCCTTTTAAGTACATAAGCCAGGCTGTAGAAATTCTTTCATTACTTGTGCAATGAAAACAATTGTCGATTTCATTTTCGCCACATAAATCTTTGAAAATAAAGATCAAAGATATTAGTGTAGAAGAGAAATTGAAATGAATATAGAGAAGAAACGGAACTTGCACTGCTATTAGCGTGGATTCGTAGATTATGGGATGTATGAGTCTGATTTTATTTTAAAATTTTCTACATTTTAGTCTAATTTTC
This sequence comes from Cercopithifilaria johnstoni, assembly GCA_916381525.1. Lineage (NCBI taxonomy): Eukaryota > Metazoa > Nematoda > Chromadorea > Rhabditida > Onchocercidae > Cercopithifilaria > Cercopithifilaria johnstoni. The sequence goes on from CAKAEH010001444.1 coordinate 24,297, forward strand.
AAAACTGCAGAATGTAGTTGGATGGATTGGCTGCCAGATCCACCAGATGCAAATCCATGTCAAAGCCGACGATATCGGCAAAACGCAGACGTGTTTAACATGCTAGTGTCCGTTTATGGAAGTAAAGAAATATTTGTCAAAGAGTATCGTGAACTGCTTGCTGAACGGTTGACGAAATCCTGGAATCGGGATGTGAGTATGCTCGAATATTTTTTCGATTTTCAGCGAAGATTAAAATTCTGAGGATAAATAAGCAATATTTTGAAATATTTAGATTGTGTTTCACAATCTTATCCTTTCAATGAGTTATTTTAGAGTAGTCAGATTAATAGATAAAATTAAAAAAGAAAAGTAAAGAGAGACAACAGTTTGAAAGTTTCACTAATTAAATGATTGGTTTCGTGCAAAAAAAGGAAATTTCAAATTTTGTTTTCAGCCACAGTTTGAGCAGCGTTATTTGGAATTACTTAAGCTGCGGTTTAGTGAAGGGGAATTGCAACAGTGCGAAGTGATGTTGAAAGATATGCGTGATTCGGAACATATCGATCGCCTAGTGGATAATTTGCTGGTGAACTAAAAATTTTGAACTTAAAATTTTGAAAATTTTGAGTCTTTTTTAGAAGGTTCAAACGTTTATTGCCAAATAGAAATATTTAGATGATAGCAAATCATTTATGGAATTTAATCAGGTGAACTCACGTTCATTTTATTTTGAGATTACCCTAGAACTGAGCTTTTCTGTAGCACTGCTTCGTGTTCCAAAAAAAAAATCCAAAAATAATCTCTGAAAAAGAATAACAATTGCAATCATCAAATATTTGTTTGATCCAATACTGACTAAACTGGAAATGGCCGGCGAACTTATGTACTTGTTGTAACAAAATGTGAATGGAAATACTAAGCGTTGAATTTTAGCCATTCCCGATCAATGCACGGATTATTTCATCATTTTTCTGGCCGAAGATTGAAAATGAAGAATTTACGGTGTGTATTTTGCTTCTACTTTCTGAAAAGTTTAATGACTTTTTCTTTTAATTTGAATTCTCTTCAATTTAAATTCCTTACTGTATAGATGCCACAAGCACTGATGACCGGCTTAGATGAATATGCTCGTGGATTCGAAACACATAAGGGATCTCGAAAATTGGAATGGATGAGTGCTGTTGGCTCCATTGAATTGGAAGTAGAATTGGATAATGTAAGGGTTGTGGTTGCTGTATCACCAGCTCATGCCGCTGTATTGTCATTGTTTACCAAGAAAGGTCCTTTATTACCCTTTTTTGAGACTAATAGCTAAGTTATCAAATGCATGCTTGGATTTCCGTTTCTTCTTTTTGAGAATATTCATCTTAGAGCAAGACTTTTTAAATAGAACCTTTTAAAGGTCTTTTAAAGAACAAGGCTTTTTAAAGACCACAAAAAGTGTTTCAAACGGAAATGGAAGTTTAATAAAAATGAAGGTAGAGATGAACCGAAATGTTTGCAGAAACCTGGACAGTTGATGAAGTGGCAGTTGAACTAAAAATGGACAAACGAAATGTTAAAAAGAGACTAGAATGGTGGCAAAACAGTGGTGTTGTTTATGCTTCTGAGGTAAGGCTCTTATGTTATGAAAAGCAACACTTAAGGTTTCTGTGTGAGAACTGATATGGTATAATTGAGCAACTCTTGAGGTGTCAAACACCTATTGAGACAGTCAGTTATTCATCGAAATATGTTGATTTCATCAGTCGCTATATTTGTTACTTGAACTCAATACTTAATTCATAAAATCTATAGGGCGAAAGTGAAGCAAAAACGTGGCACCTTGCAAGTGGGACATCTAAAATGGAACGTTTGCAAGTTGAGCACGATATGGAGGAGGATGTATCAGATGATGATAAGAATGAAGATATGGAAGCAGTTGATGCACTGGAACAGTACTGGATCTATACGAAAAGTTTTATCGCTAATCAGGAACCTGTCAAAGCTGAACGATTACATACCATTTTCAGGTAATTATACTGAATATTATATTACATAAGCTGATAAGTGGTGTTTCTAATCGGTTTTGCGAAGACTAGTGTTGCTTGTAGCCAAACTTTTTTTAATCTCTCCGTAAGCTGTTAGTGATCTGACTATTTTATTTGACTGAATTCATCCTCTTTTTCTCCCTTATGAACTTTAAATTAAACCGCTTTTTTAAGGATGTTTGCAAGTCCAGGACAGCATGGACCTACACTAGAGGATGTTGTTGCATTTTTGCAGCGGAAAGTGAAAATGAATTTACTTTCTTGTGTAAATGGATTATACAAGGTTGTAAAAGACGCACCTGTTCAATAACATGTGGACATTATATTCGTAGCTAATGGCATTGTTTATTGTGTTATGACATATATGGCTTGTTGAAAGCTAAAATGATTAAAAGATCTATGCGAAGTTTTCATAGAGTTGGAAAGACTCGTCTTTATGATTATTTGTTTCATTGAAAGTATTATTTCTGAATTCTAAAAAAGTACATTATACATCAAGTATTGCTGATAGGAGGAGTTCTTGCATTCAGAAGTTATCCTCAAATTTCTAGCAGAGCAAAAACGATATATCATAGAGTGAATTTGATTCCGATACTTTCCTCAAGGCTAATTTAATATTATCCGTGTTTAATATTATCCACCTTCATGTTCTGAAGGTGGTGTGCGAAATTTTAGCATAATCATGGACCATCTCAGACTAATCAAACTTTGTTGTAAAACTTTTATAAGTTTTAAGTTTTACCAATGAAGTGGCCAAGGCGAAGTGACTGCTTTCTTAGTTTTACAGCCATTTCAAGGGAATAAGTGCTACATCTCATTCGTGAATTTTTCACTATCGTTTGCATTGAGACCGTTTCATTCTATACAAAATTCTCTTCGTACGATATTTAATTTCCTTAATTTTGATATTAAGTTTGGCCCATAATGAGTTGAGTTTATCAAAGTTCAAAGTATTCGATATAATCATATCATGTTTGATATTTACTTGACTTGATTTAAGAGCATTGAAATTTGGCTACCATTGTGTTTTAGTTTTTAGTTTCTAAATTTTATTTAGTTTCTTGTTTTGGTCAGTTGTACAATTAAATGATCTAGCTTTCATAATAGTTTATCAATTCACAAGGGGAAATTAAATATAAAAAAAATTGGAAATAGGTATTGAAATACTAGATATGAATTTTGGTTTTTTGCTGTCGTAGTTACAAGATAATTGCCAGTGATCTTATGAATTGTTGTCTTAAACTAACGAAAGGCTAGTGTTATGACAATTATTGCCTGTATTTTTATTTTCAGTTTATTTCGATTGAAAAAGCCGGATGTACTGTTAACTGCATATTCGACATTATTCTATGCAATTGGTGCACAGAAATATACTATTTTTCGTGACAAGAACGATATTTCCACTGCCAATACTTTTTCCTTATTTTTCGAAATTTACCCAGCAATCAATAATGTCATGTGCAAAATATACCACCGAAGAATTTGGTTCATTATATGGTTTGGATTATAGACTATATTTCAAAGATCAAAATGGCCGTCATATCTCACCATGGCATGATATACCTTTGTTTGTGGATGAATCGAAAAAAATTTACAATATGATAATTGAAATTCCTCGATGGACAAATGCTAAAATGGAAATGTCAACAAAGGAATCGATGACACCAATTAAACAAGATGTGAAGAATGGTGAACCACGATTTGTGGATAATTTTTTCCCATTTAAAGGCTACATCTGGAACTACGGTGCTCTCCCACAAACATGGGAAGATCCCAAACATCTCGATCCAGTTACAGGAGCATGTGGAGATAATGATCCAATTGATGTAGTCGAAATTGGTTCCAAAATTCATCAACGTGGTGATGTGATATCAGTAAAAGTCGTCGGTGTTATTGCATTGATTGATGAGGGTGAAACGGATTGGAAATTGGTTGCTATTGATGTAACAGATGAAAAAGCCGATGAAATTAATGAAATTAAAGATGTGGAGAAACATTTCCCGGGTCTTCTGAAAGCAACGCGTGAGTGGTTTCGGAACTACAAAATTCCTACAGGTAAACCAGCTAATCAATTTGCGTTTAATGGATTGTTCAAGGATGCTGACTTTGCACATGGTACGTATCATACATTTCTGTTTGATTAACGAAGTAATACGAGCATTTGTTAAAACGACTCTGCTTTTTCTAATTCAGTGAATTGATCTCTAAAGTAAGATGATATGCGTTGAAATGTGAGCTCCGTTCTTGATGACGAAGATTGATTGCTAACTTGAGCTAAGTAAAGTTGATACATTTTTTATCATTTCGTTTTCCGTTTGAATCAGGTCGAAATATTGATTTAAATCAGTTTAATTTAAATAATCTTTCAAGTAGTCATGTATCCACAGAAATACCGATTCTATCCCAAGCTCATCGATTTGAATTATTAATTACATTAAGATATTCGATGCTGTTTAATCTATTTTGATAAATTCAGATTAAGTTTAGTTAATTCAGATTAATTTAAATCATTTATTTTCTTATCTGATGCTGAAGCTGTAGTACAGAAGTACCCGTATATTATTAGTCGGGTTTAGTGTTGCAGTGAACTTTTCAGTAACATTAGTGCAAGCTTTTAGGTATTATTTCTGAAACGCATGAATTCTGGAAGCGTCTTATCAAAGAACCATCACCTAAGCTGAACACTGAAATGACATGTGATATAGATGGAGTATCGCATCCGGGAAATTGTGATAATTGGGAAAAAATCATTGCTCAACAACCATCCCGGAATGTTGAGAAAGGTGTTCCGAAGAAAAAACTGGATAAATGGCATTATATTACAGAATGAATTCGGATTCCATTCTTTTGCTGGACCTTTTCCAATTTTAATATCATTCACTCGTTACTCACTACTACTCATTACTACTTTTTCATGTCTTATTTTTTATTCTAATCAAGCTAATTAATAGTAGAAAAAATGACAATTAATTTTAAAGTACGAATGTTTTATTTACCAATCTGGGAAATAAAAAAAAAAATTTTAGAAGGACTGTTAAATGCATTGATATTCAAATTTCTATTTCTCCTTTACATGTCCTACAGCGAGATAGCGGATAATATTAAAAGCGAAAAGCCTTTGGCATCTTTTATAATTCATATATCATGAATTGAACGTTTCAATGTAATCAATTTCAACGGATTGTAAAAGTTTACACGAAAATTTATGTTTACGTTTAAATTATAAGAAAATGCTAATACCAAATGAAATTTACAGCTCATTTATTTCTTTTTCTTTTGTTATTATAGGTTTTCTTGAAGATTCCTTTTAATAGCAAATATTTACTATTTGTTTTGAAATGATATTCGATTTACTTGGAAAATTGATTAACATCCCATTTTTTATTGTCATAATTAATTAAATTATTATTTTGATTAATATCTTATCTTTTATTGTCACAATTTCCTAAATTATTATTTTGATAAAAGGTTAATGCATTATTATTATTCCGTTTTTTATTCATTGATAAAAGTTCTATCTAACTAGGATTGAAATATTTGAAATCGAACAATCAAAAAAAGTTACAATTAATCAATCCATGGATTCTTCCTACACTTCACAATACATAGGTGCTTACTGATGGAATTTTTACGGGAATGGAAAATCATTACGAGAATTTTGTTGTTAACGGTATTTTAGTTTTGGAATGTATTTATTGTTCAAAACTACTATAAATGGGTTACCTCTACGCAATTTAGAAGAGTGAAATATGGGTAAATTCTTTTTGATCTATGGTTACTGTAGTGGATGTTAGAAGTGTTATCCGGTGTATGTTGGATTTTCCATTCTTTTTTTATTGGGCATCATCCCCTTCTGTCGCATTTTCTCTTTATAAATAGTGGGTGATTTTTCAACTCAATATGCAAATAGATAAATTGGGAGGATACATGGGAAGTACTAAAAAGAATTTTCAGTGGGTTATTGATACCAATGGACGAAGATGTAGAAATGCCGGAAGATACTGACCAGTGTGATAGCAGTAATAATGAAGAAAATGAATTGCAATATCATGAATTAGCACAACATTTATGTGAAAAAATTGATGGTTAGTCTGGCTTGTTCTTTTTTTCATAAGTTTTTGCAATCCTTGAATTACAGGTTTTACTAGTGATTGATTTCGGATGAAGCGTAGGGTTTTGTAATGTTAATGATTTCGTAACTCGGAGAATCGTTATCCCAAAAATCATGCAAATAGGTTTTACGAAATTTAGGTAGGATTGTCGTTTGAATTATTATTTTGTTGAAGTTAAAATTTTTGTGTAATTTATTGAGGATGGACTGCAGCGAAAAATTTTATGGTTGCATAAAATCGCAATGAATGTCATTTTCGAAATGCTTGATGTTCAATTTCAGAATTAACAGTGGCAGTCTCTGAAGGTGGTGAAAAAGATGATGATCTTCGTTCTCAAGGATATTTACTGCAAACCAGTAACTTCGAGAAAAATTTCGCCAAGGTTAAATTTTCTTTTTTCTTTACAGTCAGAAAAAGAAGTCGGTATCGGTAGCATCGCCAATTAATCGTTTACAAGACGATATCATAGTTTATGAAATTTCTTTAAATGATTGCTGGGAGAACTAAAAAAGCGAAAATATCTTTCAGACTCAATCTTGTCGTTTTATAATGACAGACGCGAAATTAACAAAATCCTTATCGAAACTTATTGCCACAGAAGTTCAAAGTTTCCATAACAGTTCAGCCAAGAAAACGATTACTTTGCATTCTTTTGTTCAGACACTGGTATGCTTAAAAATTTTCCAATAATGCATTAGGATAATTTCCCTTCCATGAAGCCATTCGAATGTTTTAGTTTTGATCGTACCATATGACTTTTAAAGCTATCTTCATTAAATCAACATTATATCATAAAAACATTGTTCCATGAACTCATTATGTGCACACCATCGGATGATAGATGTTTTATTTTGGTTGAAGTTTTTGTTAACTGAAAGAGGTTAGCGCTCCAGTTTGAGATTTGCTACAGTTATCTGGGAATTCGGGGACTGACTTTTCTCGTTGTTAATTTTCGGTATCGTCGTTTTTAATCATTATCACTATTGAATAATCCTTTGGCAGGATGTTTTCTCTTAATTGAACTCTTTGTTGATTGCATTCTCGAATAGTTTTATCACCTATAAGTGTTTTGTGGAATAATTCATACAATGATCTTAAAACTTTTTATGAAAAAATGAATTTTCATTGTCTCCGAAAAGAGAAACGAAATAGTCCATGCAGCAGCAAAGCGTAATAATGAGCCGTCCATTTTCGTTTTTGTTTTTTTCTGGTTTACCTTCAGTATATTGCTGCCGAACCGATGCCTAAATTATTTACAATCGAGATAAGCGTGATAATCAACAAAAATGAGGATAATACACGATCAGAAAAGTGGATTAGAGAAACAAATTTTATTATTCGCGGCGTGAGAAGTGAATTGCTAGAGCCTGGATTTTTTTTTGAATTTAAGTTGCCATGAAACATTTTAAAACAGCGAGTTTCAAATTTGAGTAATTAAATCTGTGCGAATCTCTTCAAACTATTGATCTACAAAAATTTTGACCAAAGCATAAGTGGGATCTGAATTCTTCCATTTGTTTATTTGAAAAGTATTTTAAATCATCACTTTCTCAGCATGAATCGACACTTCGGTTTTGAATGTTAGGATTGTAATTTGGTAAGTTATGCAGACTTGATATTAATGCGCTGCCACCTGTTGAGGTTAAAAAATAATGCCTCGTAATATATGGTCTAAAATAATTGTTTTGCAGAAAACTTTTTTGAAAAATGAATGTGGTTTGATCGAAGAAAATGGAAAAATAACTCTTGAAAATCAGCAGTCAAGTTGGGTAAAATTCGGTAGTCATTTTATGAATGTTCTCAATCTTCCACCTGCTTTATCATGCCTGTAATTGTTTTTCTTCTTGCAGTTGTTTAACTTTCGAAAAGCTTTAATTAAAAGATTCACTAACAAATTTAGACAGTTCGTTCACCCTACATTTAATAAGTGACAAATTGACAAGTTTGTCGATTGTCTGGCTCAGCTAGATCTAAAGCACTAATTTTGTGAATTTGACTGAATCGAGCTGTCGACAATTCCTTTTAACTATTTGAATTCTCAACTATTCCAGGAAAAGCAGTGTTTTCAATATTTTGTCAGAATATATGATACAATGATTGGCCAATCAATTATGTCATTCTCATAGACTTCTACCACATTGGCCAATAGTTTTTTCTAGTGATAAGTACAAATTTTTTTTAATATTTTAGGGGGCCGTTGTTGCTGGAGGAAATTCCGAATGGAATGAATGACGAACTTGATAAATTGAAAAGTAATGAAAGAAAGAAAATAGAAAAGAAAAAAATAAAAGGAACTGAAGAAATTATTCAGTTACGAGAAGTTGAAGTAAGTAATTGGCAGAGAGAAGTAATTGTTTTAATTAATAACGTATTAAGGGTCGGCTGTTCACAAAATTGGGAGAATGGCAATGTCAAAGTGGCAGTTGAAGTTATACTTAACGCTTTTTGCTTTTTTATATTCCAAAATGTTTTTATGTTTTTGCTTGGTAAATGGAATACTGTGAGAAGTTCCGACGATGAATATAAAAATATGAATATGAATATGAAAAGTTCCGACGATTATATTTAATTTTTTAAAAGGATTTTTGAACCCATGAAAATAGACAAAAAAGAAATTTTGTAGTGTGAAATCTCAAAACAAATGAAATATGTTTTTTAGGAGGAAGAATTACAGCGACGAACGGATCCGCTTGCTAAGCAGCTTGATAATGTCATGCATTGTTTGAAAAGTTATTTAAAAGTGCATAATACGAAGTCAATAAATTATTTCGAATTTTGCTTCCATCCGACAGATTTCTCACGTTCTGTGGCAAATGCCTTCTATACATCATTTTTATTGAAGGAAAATAAAGTTGGATTGGATGTTGGCGATGACAATGTGCCACGTTTAAGTAAGTTTGCGATACATAATAAATTTCTTTTTTTGAAGTTGTGACACATTTGTAATTTCAAAATTAGAATTTTTTAGGTTTAATCAGTAACACTGAACGAAAAGCCCTTGAAGACAGTGTTGATCAGGATAATCGTGGTGTTATAAGCTTTAGTTATAATGATTGGCAAGAAGTAGTCAAATTGTTGAATATTAGGGAGCCTGTTATAAGTGATTATTAACATATTGGTTCCAATCAAATTTATGATTTAAACGTATCGTTTCTATGCCATTATCTGCCGTTCTTTTTCTCTGGGCTAAATTCTTATGCTCTTAGATTTACGTATTTTTATCTCTCCTTGGATGCATATTCCATGTTAGAGCTTTTCATGTTACTAAATAGAACTTATACCTGTCATATTGTTTGCCATTACTTCAGAATTTGCTGTTTTTGGTTTTTGCTTGAGCTAATTTTCGAATTTATCAAATCTCTCATCTGTGAGTCATAAAAATACTGTTTGAATCAGCTTTCAAAATCCTATTTGAATTGGAAAATCGAGCATTATATATATATATATGCATGACTTACCATATTTATAAAAAATTAACTTTTAAAGAATCTAGCTATGTTACTGATTATCTCATGTACGATACTTTATTTTTGACCGATCTCCATCAATGATCCTATTATTTATTTTCTTGTTTGCTGATGCATGATTTTATAAAAATTTTATTGTTCTTTTTTTAATTTATGATTGTATTATGCGCCGTTTGCAGACATATTTTGGAAATTCTACCTCAATTTTGAAAGGAAATTCATCATTTACCTCCTTGATTTAGTAATTCTGTGTGTAAATTTTAATTCATAGAAAAATTTTGTAAGATTCATTCTTATAAATTGTTCTTAAGATAAAAGTAGCACATATTGAAGATTTTGAAAACGGCTCATTTGGAGTGTTCATATGACTTTCATTCTTACCTTTACTCTTTGTTTCTTTTTTTAACTTATTTTCGTCCATTGAAATTTAGTAATCCGTGTAAAGATTTGAAGAGGAACAAATTTATGATAAGTGTTAAGATGATGCTTGTACTCAATATTATGTAGATAGAGAATTTATCATTTATCATCAATTACCTCGTATTATTTTAGCCTATCGACAATCATGTATGCACATATGTATGTATATATTGACAGATTTTTAATTTCTTTTTCATATTTCTTTTTGTTTGTCGATAAAAGATACAGATACTGTGTTTCAAAAGTTTCTTCGGTAGTAGTTTTCTTTGATATTCATAATGCTTTCTTGGTTTATGCATCGCAATGCTGCATCTATAGGATAATTTTTTTCTTTTGATTACTGGAAGTTGTGCTTTATCGGTATTATACCTGTTTGTCATATTTAAATCAGAAAATTATCTTTCCTTTGAAGGGGATAGAAATGAAAAGGAGGAATGTAAAAAGTTCGATAGATCATACTGGGGATATACATTGTTCTGTCAATTTCTCTTTTGAAATGGTTGAGGTACGTAATGGTGAAGTGCACAATATCCAAAATCTCTTATTCGATCAACGATTCACGTTGGTCGGACGTTGTGGTAGAATCGTATGATTTTATCGGTGTTACAGAAGCAGCCCAGCCGATAGAATCATGTTATGAGAGACGGGAATTTGGTAGGTCATTTTAAATATTATATCATAATTTTTGAAAAATGCATAGATTACAGAGAGAGATTTCTGATTTTTAAATCAATTTTTTGTTGTGAAATGACAGTGTGGAATTAAAATTAGCAAGTGACCTGAACACTTAAATGTCACATGAATTGTTTCTATCATTTAAATAAGTTGTAACATTTTTACGCAGCTTTACACTAAATTACTTCGAAAGTAGTTAATTTTATTTCATTGATTTCTTAGCTAATAGCGTTTGTGCAGTCGAACTGCGCTGTCTTTACATTTGTTTTACTGTACATCTTTTTAGCTTTCTCAATTGCTCTTTTTTTTGGAGTGTAAACAATGGTTTATAAATGATAATGTTGCAGGTCTTACATGTACAGTTTGTAAAACACCAATTGAAGAAGATCGAGCTGACTTAATAGCACATTATAAATCTGAGTGGCATCGGCATAATCTTCGTCGGGTCTTGCAAGGACGGCCAGTGCTTACCGAAGATGAATTTGAGCAAACAATATCCGACAATAGTTGGTTATTGAAAAAAATTAGTCAAAAATCAAAAAAACATGATTCAGAATAGATGCAGCTGAATAGTATTTATATTAATTGAGAAAACTGATTTGGACTAAAGCTTAAGTAGTTGCATCTTAAATATTTTCATACGTTACAAATTAGGTCAAGACTTATTGCGTAGCTTCATATTAAGTGAAATTTAATTTCTTGTTAAATAGTCTTTCATAATTTTTTTTGTCGTATGAATATTAATGCTTAATTTGTGTTCATCAGATAAAAAAAGAATTAATGAGATTTTTATTCTAGATCAGCTTAGCCCATTGGATACAGAAAGTGATGATGAGATAATGCCACTTACTGGCGGAGCTCATGCTTATTTCATAAGCGAAGGAACAGTGTATTCTATATATCGATGTATTTTGTTGAAAAATGAGGTTATATCTCAAAATTTATTTCAACGTCCATTAGATTGTTCTATTTTGCTGCTTTCTGCTGGCCATTTCTGCGGCGGTATTTTCAAGAAGTAAGTACTGGTTCAAACAATGATGAAATGTTTAAACTTGAATTTTTGCTCCATGAGAATTAATATGATCTAAGATTATGAGAAATTCTGGTTGAGAGGAGCAAAAAGTCGTAATTTAAGTTGTTCGACTTTGACGAGATTTATATTAGATCTATCAGAGCCTCTATTTATTTAGCAATAAGAAATAACTTGGTCACGCCTGCGCGCAGCACAACATCCCCAAATTGAAAGGAACTTTATTAAACGAACTAAGTATTGTGTATAGTAAACTGGGAAAACTATGAACATATGTATGGAGAAATAAAACGTCAGCTCGACTTTCTAAATCACAAACTGGAGGCAGTAAAGGAGTCTATATATTATGCATGAAATACCAAACACAATAAAGTTAGTTTTTGGTGCAGAAACATAGTTCCCGATTTGAATGATCTGTAGGTATACGAGATTTACGAAAATTCTTGTTTGGATTTATCCGTTATTTTACTTTAGTCATGAATTGGTTGTACATAAAAGTTTCCATCGCTATGTTGTCCGAGCGAAACAGGGAACAGCACAGTCAATATCCGATGCGCGTGGATCTGCAGCGAAAAGTGCTGGTGCCTCTGTGAGAAGGTTGAAATTTTTTCGAGAGATTTTGAAAAATTGATGGGCATGTCGTCGCTAGTTAATAAGAATGAGTATGGAGTTAATCCGAACGGAAACATTTCTTACTCGTCAAAATACTATTCCAGTGGATCTGCAATGTAATTAATTGACCATGATCGGTTGCTAAATATGTTGTGCGATGTAACAATTAATACATTACTATGAACGGTAATGCTCTCTTTATTAGTCAGGAAGAGAGTATCTCGGAGCTATGTAAATTAACTCCAATGATTTTTCTTCCATTTTGGCTTGGTCAATAAACCTTTACTTGTAACAAAACATTTTAATTCAAATCATATTAATTATTGAATCACCTGAGCACATTAAAATATGTTACACTAAGCATTGGAAGAGCAAATTTGTATAAAAGTAGCACATGTCCACCCATTTAGAGAAGACATAATACAGCGTCAGCTTCTGATGATTTAATTTAATCTACGACAGTTGAAATATTAAAAAGATATGAAGTCACATAAGCTCTGGAAGTTACATTCTTTTTTAATTTTTCAAGTTCTGGCTTCACATTTTTTTAGCAATGTGTCATCTTTTTAGATATAACGAAAAAGCTTTAAAAGACGAAATTCAATGTTTGTTGGCGAATTGGTCGAAGTTATTGGAACAAAGTCCATTAATATTTCTGCGTTGTCCAATGTCGCTAAGGCAATACATTCTCTTATTTTTCTTTCCTCTCAAAATTATTTAAAAAAGAAAACACAGACTTATCATGTACGATATATAATGTTTCTTACCATTTTTGTTTTTTGCTATATAACTAATGTTTGATACATACATACAGCAAATCAATTCGCCTAACATTTGCTAGTTTCGATGTAATTATATTTGTATAGTATTGTACTTGTATCAGTGCCCAGTCTGACTATCAAGCCCGTAATACGCGTTGATTCATCAAGTGCGGTCACTCATTACTCCTAGGCGACTTAGTACCAGACGGCCGAACCGTTAATTAGTAAGCACATTAAAAAATGGCTTAATAATGTGAAAGCATGCTTGATACATCAGGAATCTAGAGGTACTATCGTTTTCTTATTATTGGTATTTGGATGACATTTAATATTCCCACTTTTTGCCAGAATACACTTATTTTACTTAGCTTCTATTAATTCTTGAAAACCCGCATTTTTCAGGAAGACTAGGTGATGCTAAAGATTTACATAATGCAATTCTTTCGTTATAGTGTAGTATAGTATTGTCCGTATTGCAGGCATGTCTTTTTTGAACAAACGAAAAATTTCAAATTAGAAAAATGTGATGAACGTTTGAGGACAATACCATTTGAAACACGCCGACCAACGGTGGACGAGCTACAGCGAACATGGTCAAGATTGAGTATGTTTTTTTGATTTCGTTTCTACCCTATCATTTTTTTTTTAGTTACCAGATTTCATGGCATAAATTTGTGATAATCGTGTTATTTGACTTGTAAAGCCCAATATGGGGTTGCACTTTTCTTTTGATGCTTTTTGTAACTCTTGCTTATTAAAAATATATCTGCTGTTCAATGTTAGATCAGAACTGGATAATAACCGTTTGTGACAATAACTCGCCCATTGCTATGAATTTTTGTTGTTACGGATAACAAGGATTAACTGAAATTTTCAGAAATTTTTTTTAGTGAGATAACGATTAAATTATATTTGTAGAACTCATTCGTTCACACGGGTCAATAGTTGATTTTAATGAAGAACAAGAAAGGCTTAGAAAGTTACGCAAGAATCGGAGACGATTGTTTCGGCGCAATATATCAGGAGTAAAATATCCGTCCAGTGAATCTTCTCTCGAATCAGATAATAATGACAACATTATTGATAAAATGAAGCAAGCTGAAGTAATGAGGAATATACCACATGTAAAATTTCCTTTCATTTTTTGTTTGTAACAGTCTAATTTTAATTTCTTAATCAGTGGGAAACAAAATTCGATGAGAATTCTAAGAAGATCATATGTTTTTTAATATGGAACTGCTCATATCGCCGCTGTTTTTACGAAGAATTTTCTGTCGTCTTGATTCTTCTTTAATTTTTAGATGGTGAAATAGTGGAATTACTGCCAAAGTTTTTCGTAGAGATTTCGTATTTGTGTTTCAGGAAGAAAACGAAAATTCGGAACAACAGGAGACAGCAGTGAGTCTTTTGAGTAAGACAAATGCGCAGGCTTTGTATACCTTTATTCGCATGAATTCGGTTTCTAAGTTACGCCAACTGCTAGAAAGCAGTGGGGAAATGAAAGAAGATTTCTTGAAATACATCCGAGAAACGACGTTTCCACCAGCGTCTTCAACTTTTCTACATATTGTGGCGAGAAGAGGTACAGTGGAAATCCTGGAAGTACGTGTTCATGTATTATACAGGTATTTAGGTCTTTTGACAAAGATTTTTGCGAATGATACTAGTAATTGATAAAACTGAATAACCTCTGCGTTTTCTTCTCTTATGAAGTAATGTAATTGTTCAACATAATTTTCAGGAACTCTTATTGTTAGGGTGTGATCCAGCGGTGAAAGACAGTGAAGGGAAGGTTCCTTATCAGGTATTTTTTTCTTGATTTCTTTAAGAGTATTTTATTAACATATTTACCATAATATCATAGAAAATGACGTTTGTTCTTGATTTCGGAGCTTATCATGTTAGGTCGCACAAAATCGAACAGTTCGGCAAGCGTTTAGCAAATTCCGTTCCGAACATCCCGATACATTCAACTGGAATGCTAGCCAAATACCAGAACTGGCAACCTTGAGTGAAGAGCAATTAGCGAAGGAGGCAGAGAAAAAACGAATTCAACGCGAAAAGAAAAAGCAACGGGATAAAGCTAAAAAAGCTGCTCATTATCAAGAGAAGATAGAGCAGGTAAATGATTTTGCATTATCATTTTTTATTCAAAACTAGCGAAGTGTTTACATACCAAGAATTTCAGAGCATCTGATCAACTTTATTTCAGGAACAGCGTCAAAAATATTTAGCACTTTCCGATCGGGAAAAAAGAGCCCTTGCTGCAGAACGCCGGATTGCTACATCTTTGCAAAAATGTTGTCAAATTGTTGAAAATGATGGTGATCGTTGTTTCAAGGTCAGCCGCTATTTGATAGAAATTATTAAGCTGGGAGCAAGAAATTATAACTACAACTTTAAAATTTTTCGAACTAACTGAGTTTTCGATATATGTTTGGAATAGCACCCATATTTTACTTATTCAATATGTTGTTGTCATTATTTCATTATTAGCGCCATCTGTACCTACAGCTGACATTAGTTTACTTCTTTTGCAGCGATTAATAATTGAAATTATCATTATTAATTTTGCCTATTGCTTTATTTCAGTGTGGTGCAGTTCTGGTTCCCAAGCATTTTGAATATTGTGATAATCATTTCTGTTCACTCGCTTGCCTGCAACAACATCGGCAGGAACATCCGCCTCAACTTATATCCTGATAGTAGTGCAATAGTTTATTTTACTGCCATTTAATGATTGTTTTATTCGAAGTTACTTAAATAAATTTTGCTTAAAGTTTCAAGAAATTTTATTTGGTGATGTTTATGACATAAGAAATATATATATTATACACTTGCTTAGAATTTCCAGTTTGTTTTTATAGACCATCCAACATTTGTACCTGAGGGAGCCATATCTGCTTAATAGTTAAGAATTCAATCAAGTCAAAGTTATAAATCTTAGTTGATAATAGCTAGTGTATGCATTTTCGTGAAACATAATTTTTTTTAATAAATCGTGAAGGTGAGAAATGATGCATTGCACTAGAGGTTCTAATTGTCAATGACTTCCTAAAATCGCTTAGTAATGAACTGTTTTGCTTTGGGTTAAGACTATTTTTTGAGGGCTGTCGGAAAAATCTACTGATTATATTTTCAGGAGATAGCACTTCTTGATATTTATATTTATGCAGACTTTGTTGCCCAGCATTAGTCTTACTGGAAAGTTTGAAAAACATTAGTCACATTTCCGTTTGTTCATTCCAAGGTCCCGCTTTTTTGGACGGGTTTTGGCACAACTTAGGATGTCATCACTGGCCAAACTGTTGAAGTAAGTGATTTTTTTTCTCAAGTGTTTATCTGAGCTTTCTATTTTGTCATGCAGAACAAAAGAACTTTAGAAAAATTTTTGAAATATTTTTCGATAATTTTTTATTTGGTGAAATAGAAAATAAGATAATCTCGTTCTTTCAATATTATAATGCATGGTTTGATTTTTTCTTGATTAAGCAATGCTTTTATTCCATCTAAAGCAGTTAAGGAAGTAATAACTTCCTCTATGACGGTGTCGTGTAAAAACAAATTTGCTTTTATCAAAACCCTAAATGATTTAACTGGAAAACTGGCATTCGAAATATTGAATTTCCTACCTGTTATCGATTTTGAAAGCCCTGAGATTTTACATTACACACGATTTTTGATTGTATGAAATATCCATTTCCAGTGTGCCTGACGATGGTCCATCTGTAGTATATTTGACAAAATTGGATTTCAATTATATTGAATTTCAAAAAGTTATGTCCTAAATAATTTCATAAGACTTTTTTTTCCTGTTTCTCTTGCTATTATTGACACTGTATTTGTGCAGACAGAGGAATAATTTATTCAAATCGGCAATATCAAATGTACAGAATAATTATTTGAATGAACAGTGTATCATAGTTGATGAAAATGATAATCCTTTGCGTTCTGGATCTAAGCAGCTCTGTCACTCAGCCAAAACATGTAAGTTATTTTGAAAAATTATTAGGTGATATTTTTCTTATTGGCAGATAGAAATTCAATCCTAACGAAAGTTCATATTATAAAGGATTCTGTTTGTTCTGTATTGAAGGGATATCGCTTGAGAGAATTCAATATTATAAGTATCGTTTATGTAATAAATTATTTATGATAATATTGGAAGCGAATCTGTCTTTGCTCCACACAGTAATACAAGTAGTCTTCCTATCCATGTAATTTAGATGTAGTTAAGCTGTGATTGGTGTAGGTATTTTGCAAGTTTTACTTTTCTGTTTTCAGTAGCCCTACATCGTGCGTTTAGCGTTTTTTTGTTTACGAAAAACAATGAAATGATCCTGCAGAAACGAGCTGCTCAGAAACTGACATTTCCATCTGTGTGGACAAATGCGTGCTGTAGTCATCCTTTGTGGAATGAACATGAAATGTGCACTAACGAGAATATTGGAATTCGACGAGCTGCTAGAAGAAAATTAAATCATGAATTAGGCATTCAGCTTGTTGACATTGATCAAATGAAGGTGAGAAAATTTGAAAATCAGTTCTTTCAATAAATTTTAGCGGATTTTCGGAATTCGGTGCTATCTTATTAGTTATTAAATGATGTTTACCATAACTTTGCACTAGGATTTGCTGCTGAAGTTAGCGAGGCATCATAATATCATTTGGCTTTAAATTTTCTGGGAAAGGAGTATTTGGTATTTTATGAGGTTTATGATGACTTGTCTCTGTTTCAGATCATGGGCCGATTCATGTACAAAGCAATGCATGACGATAATTGGGGTGAACATGAACTTGATTATGTTATTGTTTTGCGTGATTGTGACTTTAAACAGATTAAACCAAATCCGGAAGAAGTTGAAGCAGTAGCTCTTGTTACATCAATGGAGGAGTTGACTGAAATCCTGAAAAGTATATTCTCTACATTTTCGTAAACCTTTACAATAATAATTTAGAACAGTATGCTTTTTACTTACTCTACGTTATTGGGGAGAGTACATTCCGTATAAGTATAAGCATCGGTGTAAGTGTTTCTCTTGTTTTTCAATTCTCACAATTATTGATGATTTTTTCTGTTCTCAATGCGCTTCATTTCAGGTAATGAAGCTTCATTCTCTCCTTGGTTTAATTTATTCGTTCGAAAGAATTTTTTGCGAAAATGGTGGCATAATTTGGATTGTTTGGATGAATTAAGGGATTCTCAAACAATATATCAACTAAATTAACCATATGTTAATTTAGTACCATCCGTGCTTTGTCTACAGGATTTTTACGGATGAACTGCAGAAAGCAGTTATGGTGATAGATTTTCGTGGGAAATATGCCAAAAATATTGTACCTGCCTTTAGTTTTATTGAAATTATTACATATAAAGAGAAAAAAGTTCAAGAATTGATGCTTTGTTATTATTATCGTTCAGAAGCACGATTTTTTTGGAAAATTTCTGCATATATTTTTTTATATCGACGTTCATTATTGGTTGCTTTTATTTACGTGCATGCATTTATTTGTTTACATTCTTATGATTTCCTTCTTCACATTGATACGGCTGATCAATTTTCTTGAAAAGGCGTTATGGATTATATTTAAGGTCAAAAATAGCGAAAGAGAACAATGTGTTAAATTTCATTTTCTTGTAATTTTTTAATTTGAGAGCAATATGAGATTTACAATGACGCAAAATAAGGAAGGCAGATAGATGTTGCTGACATCTGACTAGCTATGATCGGTTTTTTGCATTTATGTAAAACTCGCATTTTAATCATTTGAATTTAAAACATGTGTCAAAGTGATCTTAGGCATAATGCACACGGTCTGGGCACGTGGCAATGCAATATTTGCGTTCTTGCTTTCTGTCTTATCAGTATTAACATTTTGCGTTATCATATCCACCGTTTGGTTACCGAATACGGCACCAGTTACTTTATCCGCGAATAATGTCCGCGTGTAAGTTCCTTGCTGCTGATTTCTTTCTTTCCCATCTTGATGATTCAATCTAAGCTAACTAGGGCATAGAGTAGATTAGAGTTATATGTCAAGTAGAGAGATTTATTTCACTAAGAGTATTATACCGTATCTTATTTTATGGATTGTCAGTCATTTTCTTTGGTAGTTGTATTGGTGCACTGCGACTACTTATAGTTCCATAACCTCAGGAATTCGAGGAATTACAAACTACATTTTGATCTTTATACAGAGAAGTTATGAGTTTTAGAAAATGATGGGGTGGATTTCAGGAAGAATTTCGTAGATTATGCATCGGAAAATTCACGAAGTGATGTAGTAATGGCAGAATTGAATATAAAAGTTGATGTTGCTCCGATATTTAACTGGAATGTTAAAGAAATCTTTATGTTCCTGGTAGCAGAGTACAGCACACCAAAAACACCTCTTAATCAGGTAGCTTTTTTCCTCATAAAGTCGGTTTCAGGTTTCATATGACATTTTGAATTTGAAAAAAAATGAAATCTTTCCGCAGTACATCAATGTCATTATTTACGATTGTAATGTTGCTCTTACCATCTAAATCCTTTATGGTCGTTTTAACATACGGGAGAAAAAGATTGCTTAATTTTAAGATAAGGTATATAATGTAAATATATTCTCCGGAATAGTCATATGACAGTGGATTTTTACTTCTCTTTAGTTCTGCAATTACCCTAAAATTAAGATTCTGCTATGATAACTACAGATTGTACTCTGGGACAAGGTTTTGAGACGTGGCGAATGGTCGAAGATACATGAGGAAAGTATTACACCGAAATATTACTTTATGGATGATGGTACGAATCTGTTGAGTCATAAAAATGTAACGCTTGTACTGAGATGGAATGTGGTACCGAATGCAGGTTACCTAGCAATGGCGCAAGGTGAAGGACAGTACCGGGTCGAATTTCCGTCCAATTATTACAGTGGTCGATTTTAGTAGACATACATAATATTAACATCAAATTTCTGTCTGTGATTATTGTTTTGTTACTTTCTTGGATCATGTTGTTTTTCAGATCTTCACAAATCCAAACTTGAATTATATCTTTACCAGTACATTTGTATCGATAGCAAAAAACTATTAGACATATTTATCTTCCAGCTTGATTCGTTTATGTAGCCACATTCCTTTAATATTCAAAAAAGTCGATGGCTGGATGAAAAAAGTTTGGATTTGTATCTCCTGAATGATCAATTATTTTTTTATTTCTAGGCAAATATGTAATGGGATATAATTTTTCGATGTAAGGTATTTTGTGAATAAATATTAATAACATAAACATGGCCTATTCTGCATCCATTTCCTAAAAAAATAATATAAAAAATGGATGAAAAGGAAAGAAAAGATGGATTCCATGCTGCCAACCATAGCTAGAGACAAATTACAGATCATTCTTATTCCCAGCAACAGAGAGTCCAACACGAAATCCTAATCCTACTAGCAAGGGTCTTATCGATAGCAACCCTCCACCCACAGCATGCAATCTCCTCGTCCTTTAGGTTTGTAGCAGCATTCCTGCCCGGATGGTATTTTGCGGTGTATATTTTTGCTATGTGTCTTAAATTGGCCCTTTGAAAAAATTGAATATGATCTGAATATTATGTACGTTATGTCACAGCGTTACGTCATTTGTTTTTCAAAACATAACCGCAGTTACTAGGTAGCGACATTCCTACTGTAACCTTTGCTTTGTTATGTTTTTCATTTATTCCACATATATAAGTTTACCTGTCATTTATCGGTAATTGGGAACATCATACATCAGATGTTAATGTGCATGTTGGAGAGGATTTGTAATGGAAAAAATTTAGGATAATAATATGACCATATGCGTTAGATATTCCTAGATGGGCTTCCTTAATGTGATGATATACCGAATACTTTTTCGGAAATAGGAAGATCTACGATATATAATGTTATTTCGCGCAATTTCATGTATGAAACGAAATTAGGCAACAGATTCAACATTAGAATCTACTGATGGCAGATCGAGAATTATCATGCAATGTTATGTCAGAAATAATTTATAAAGCGTATAATTGAACTATTGAATTTTCAGAGTGATGATTGTCTGCGATGAGAATATTTAAAAAATGTGGTCCGAGGGTAGAAGGATCAGAAGTGGATAATCGCAAACAACGAAGCAAACCGCTGTGATAGTTGTACCATTCAATTATTCTTCTCGAACTATGGTTCGTTTTTTTCACCATCTTTCTCTTTTTTCCATAAATAATTTTTTGTTCGTGGATAATGTCTTGTGATTTAGCTCAATATAAACTTAAAATGAAAACTCCACGTGAGAATGACGTTACGTGGAAATTTTTTAACCGGGTAATTATTCATTTATCAAAAATTAATGCACTGAAGAAAAAACGTTATATTTTCATTTTATGAAATCGGCTTGGAATTTCGCAGTTCTGTCTTTATTACAGATATGTGATACACTTAACACTAAGTGAACGAAATCTTACACTTAACTACATGTTCATGTCATACTAAATTTCTCATTTTTGCGTTTGCTTAACAACAACAAAGTTCAGTTGCATTCATGTAATGTTATACTTGAAATAGGCATGAATAAAAGTGCATTAAGGCGTTAAATCATGTTTTTTTTGGTTGATTTCAGGGTGCGAATGCTTCATCTCAATTGGAAAAGGAAATCGGTTCGGATCACTTATTGAGCAATGAACATTTCTATGGATTAGTCAATGTTTGTATTAAAATTGTTTCTGCAAAAAACGGGAAAAATTCCAGCAGTTAAAATTTTTGATTAGATTCAGTTGGCAAAGTAAAAAAGAAATTATTTTAGATCGAGCAGTTAGCAAACAATTTTAGAGTTTGATTTCTCGATAAATTTGTTAGTTGTTTGTATATTTATTATTGCATTTCCCTGTTTTATTTCAGTTCGGTAATACCTGTTATTGCAATTCGGTTATTCAGGCACTTTATTTTTGCCGCCCATTCCGTGAAAAAATTTTGCAATATAAGCAACAGCTGAAGAAATCATATGATAAGGAATCAGGTCGTATGATATGATCAACATTTTAAGATAATTAAGCGCACATTTTTTAACAGTTTAGTATTTTCCTATTTCATCCGTATTCTTTTATTAATATTTATTCATTAATTTTCCCTTTTTTCTTCGAATTCATTGATTTTAGGAAGAGAAAAAGACAATTTATTGACTTGCCTTGCTGATCTTTTCCATAATATAGCGACGCAGAAGAAACGAGTAGGCACGATTGCTCCGAAAAGATTTATTACCAAATTGAAAAAGGAAAATGGCAAGTGCACGATGTGTTTATATCCGCTTTTTATTTATTAAGAGAATAAATCATTCTCAATTATCGGCGAAATTTCTTCGTAAAGGGAAACAATTATTCTTTGTTGTCTTCTGGATTTTATTTATTAGGAAAATTGATACTTTCATGTCCTGAAATATTGAGAATTTATGAAAAAAATGGTCTGTTTCGTAGTGAAATTAGCATTAACTACTAGATTCACTTCGAAATAGACCATTTTTTTCATAAATTCTCAGTATTTCAGGGAATTTTCTCAACTTTTATTATTAGCTTTAAGGCAGCGAATTTCCTAGATTTTTCTTAATAGCTTCAACTAATAATCTCTTAACTCTCTCTTACTGTTAACTCTCTCTTACTTCTTTTTCCTGACTAAGTTTTCTTGAGAGAGGCAAAGGTTTATGCAGCCTGCAGCCTTGCAAAAGTTTGAGAAGAACCGTAAATTATATATGCATTATTTCAGGTATATTTGATAACTTTTCGCAACAAGATGCTCACGAATTCCTAAATTATTTGCTAAATACAATATCAGAAACGCTTGCTGAGGAAAAAAAGGTCGAAAAAATGGAAAAAATGCTTCGTACAAATGGGATGACTAAGAAAGGTTCCAATGTTGTCGTTCCACCATATGAACCACTGGCATTCTGTCAACCAAGGTAAAAAACTTTTCATTTTCAATCTTTTCTTGATTTTAAAAATCTGTCTGAAATTTCGAAATCAGGATAGAATGAACAACAGTTTTTTTGAAAGAGAATTTATATTTTGCATATATTAGCAATTATAGAAAACGAACGTGACTATTCTTTAGTCTTATTTATTGTTGTTTTTATATTTTTACAAATTAGAGAATGCTTTGAATACTCTTCCTCTAAGTAAACTTATCTGGCTCAATTTGAGTGGCTCAAGAAGTGACGCTACATGGATTCAAGAAATTTTCCAAGGAACTTTAACTAATGAAACACGTTGCCTTAATTGTGAAACGGTGCGTTTTTTCAGCAATTTGTTCTGTAAATGTTTTTTACTATTTTTTTAGTTTTTGAGAAAAATATAAATTTCTAGGATTATATCTCGAAATGAGGCATGGATTTTGCATCATTTGGGGAGTTAAGCGACTTGTGAAATGTATCAAGCGTATTAAAAATTCTTATAATCGTATTCTGACAGCATCCATTACTACTTGTTTAATGAATTTTTTATTAAAGTAACACAGAATTAATATTTTAATCTTCTGGAGGGTTTAATTAATTAGATCTCTTTGCTGCAGTTCTTTTAATTTTTAGTTAAAACATAATTTGTTATGTGATTTTTTCCTTTCAAAACTTATTAAAATTTTACATCTTTGAAACCTTTTGCACATGGCGGTTCTCGAAAGAACTGTTGATTTGATATTCATCACCTGTCATTGAACGGAAAAAATACGTTTATTAAACTATAAAAATGAATTGTCTAGATTGCTGCATAATTCATTTTTATGCTGGAATGGTAGTTTTCAAATGAATGAGTGATACTGCACGTCTCCAATATTTGAAACGTAGTTAAAATATGAAAAAAGTTTAGTTTTTTCTTCGATCAATTAAAATAATTATACCCATCTCTTATTATTCAGGTATCAAGCAAGGATGAAGATTTTTTGGATCTAAGCGTTGATGTTGAACAGAATGCATCAATTACCCATTGTTTACGCGTCTTTTCTGATATGGAAACATTACAAGGAGAACAGAAATATTACTGTGAAAATTGCTGTTCAAAGCATGAGGTTATTACCTGCTTTCGAGCGATTTTCGCTTCATATTTAATGAATTTCATTGTAGTAATTCGTTATTTGCTTCTTCTTTTGTGTTTATAGCAATGTCTNGTAATCTATGGTAAAAAGTTCAAAATTTTGCAGGCTCAAAAACGTATGCGTATTAAAAAATTGCCGCAGATGTTAGCATTGCATTTGAAACGATTTAAATATGTAGAACAAATGAATCGCCATACAAAATTGTCATATAGAGTACTGTTCCCGCTCGAATTACGTCTTTTCAATGTGGTAAGTAATTATATTTGAGCTCATTTTTTGGTTGAAAAATGAAATTGAAGAAGTGACTTGTTGAGGAGGTCTACTTTTTCGAAGTCCTCAATCTTAACATCATCTTTGCAATTCTACTTAGTGCTGATATCACTGGTTGTAGGAAAAGTATGCTAGAAGTTTGTGATAAGCAATATGAACTTCTGTTATAGAAATACCGAGGACATTCTCAGCAAGATCGAGTGATTCACATAAAACTCATGATTTAAGAACAATATGACTTACGGTGGAAGATCGTACTTAAAAAAATTGAGGTGTGTGGAAAAAAACATTTTATAGCTCTCGAATGATGCTAGCTTGATCCAGTGGTGTCGGGGTCTCCAAGGCTTCATTCCTGTATTATTTCTTGAAAATATATGATTTTTTTTTTTTACTTTCATTAGTTTGATGTTTGTTCAGAGTGACGATGCAGTGAATAGGGATCGTCTGTATGATTTATGTGCAGTTGTGGTACATTGTGGTTCTACGCCAAATCGTGGCCATTACATTACGCTTGTTAAATCGCACAATTTCTGGCTTCTTTTCGATGACGATATAGTCGATGTAAATGATTTCACAATTTTGGAAGGAAGACTTTATAAGAAACTTTATAAGGAATGAGAGTTTTCCGAAGAATTAGTCTGCTATATTTTTCAAAGATTTTACGAGAGTAGGAATAACGCTTTAAGTATAACTGTAAGCTTTCGTATCTGTTGCAAAAAATAATTGATTTACAGAAAATTGATCCCATGGCGATTGAGGATTTTTTCGGTCTTTCGGAATGTGGTGTACAAAAAAACAGTGAATCTGCATACATCCTATTTTATGAAGCGAGGGATGCTGCGAATATAGACGTCAAAGGAGGAGCTGGACAAGTTGCTAATTCTTCTATTTAGTTATTTATTCAGATACCCTTTGTTCAAAAATAAATATTACGATTTAGTTGAAGCAAGAAAGGGAACTTTTTCTTAATAAATCTCTGGTATTTATTATCAATGTAAATTTAGTTCATAATTTGAAGAAAACACGTAAAGAATGGTTTTCTGGAATCTA
Source organism: Cercopithifilaria johnstoni (assembly GCA_916381525.1). Classification (NCBI taxonomy): domain Eukaryota; kingdom Metazoa; phylum Nematoda; class Chromadorea; order Rhabditida; family Onchocercidae; genus Cercopithifilaria; species Cercopithifilaria johnstoni. The sequence goes on from CAKAEH010001444.1 coordinate 49,780, forward strand.
GCCAATTTCTTTTCTAGTGAAATATACCAGTGTAATTTCAAGGCAAGCTATGTATGAAGTTTGAGTGAGAGAAATGAATTTTGTTAAAAGTTCTCTCAATCAGTGTAGCAGCTTAAATTCATGTTGAATAGAGCAGCATTATTGATTGAATCGTTGTATTTCTTGTATATACTGTTATAAAGTAGAAGAATCCGAAGCTTCTGTACTTTTTCTTTTCGATTATTTGCAAATGCAAGATTTAAAGGATAAGAAATCGTAAATAAGTACGGTAAAAATTTATAGTTTCGAAAGTTGGTTTTTAAATTTCCAGTTAATTTATGTGCATATAGCTAAAAATGACTCAATGATTTTCTTTAACGCACATTCAGGTAAGCTGGTGTTTGTATTCGGTAAAATAACTAAATGTGATTTCATTTTAACGAACTACTTCTTGGGAAAGAGAAAGAAAATATTGTGATTTTTGGTCCTTGGCCATTATATTATATTGTGGCTTTGTTCAATGTGCATCACTTTCAGGAATTTGTGGTTTTTCCTTTTTTTCTGGAAAAACAATCTTTTCCCTTAAAATTGCTTAAATTTGTTCATACAATGGATTTTATCCGCATCGGTAATGTATTTGCTTAGTGATAAATTTAAATGTGTTATATAAAAAATTCGATCTTCGATACGTTAGCGATTTGGCAAACTATGATATATTAGAAAGTTCAAATTTACCATGAACAGATTATTGACCTTAACCAAGTAATATTAAATTGTTGAAATTATTGGTGATAATGCAAGATATGAGAGAATTTGACGGCACTGTGAATGTTATTTCGAGAATATTAAGTTGTAGTCAAATAGTGTTAAAGTTTGATGGTCGATGCCATGAGTTTCATACTAAGGTACAATTTCTGCTTGAAATATTATGTATCAACAAGAAGACAGATTAGAAGATATCTGGCAAGACTACTTCTTTGCACAATGTGGAAAATACTGGAAACTGTTACCATGCAGATTAAGCTTCGTGTTAGGAGTTTGTTATGCTGAGGACAGCGATGTGAGCGATGTCGAAACAGGAAAAATAAACTAAGAATATGGAATATTTTGTATTTCCGGAATATTTTGCATTAAGACATTCGACACATTTTTGGTAACGTAAAGCTTAGTCAATGCTTGCATATATGAATGGACCATAACTCTCTATTCATCCATCCTAAATTATATAACAACCCTTCATGCTTAGCTAGTCTCTCTGTATTATTATTACCTCCAAAAGTTCATAAATTTGACAAACACAGGAATATCAGCTGTCATTATTTCGCGGCCGCCCGACGTCTTCAAATTGACATGTTTGTCATTGAGTTCTTAGATCGTTGTCTCCTTGTTTTTATTCATTCCGTAGGTTTTACGCGGTGTTAATCTTCTGAGCTGATTTCTTTATATGAAATCAGGACTTCTAGTAAGTGTATCGATGGATTAACCGTTTCAAATATTTTTGCTTTTGCTAAATTTTATTACTCAATAATGTGAAGCACGCATTAGAAGGACATATCATATGAGGAAATTTGTATTTATCTACACGTAATTATAATGAACTCAGCATATAGCATTTGTGTATTACAAATGATTACGAAAGATTCAACGTTCTGTTACTCTTGTATGGAATTACTATGTAGCATACTTGACACATCAATGTTGGTATGCATTATAAACTTGTAGAGTATTCAAATGTTGTTATCTGTAATGTATGCTGCATGTAAAGATGTGATGCATTACATAATTTGCATATGGCATATGTAGTTTGCATTTTTTCGGCCCAAATTGTAGAAAGTGATTATCGGTTTCATCCTGATTCTAATTCTTCTATCATTCCATGGGACTTTTCGTATACTTCTGATTCTTTATCATTTTTAGTTTTCTTTTATTACTATTCTATTTGCCATGAATAAGCATTAAGTAGTCTCTTACAGTAAGAATTTCCAAAATTAGATTAATTTCCAAATTTTTCTTTAATTTTCAGACTCCAGATTGTTTCGAAATGTCTACTGCTTTAATTGCACTTCAAAATGATTGTGCACATATCAGCTAAAAGCTTGTTTTTCTTTTCTGTTGTAAAAACAAGTAACAACAAAGACGAAGTGTAAAGGTGTGCTATTAGATGTAAGATAGAGATTCATTTTAATTCATTCTTCTATAGATGAGGATTAAATAAGATTATTTACGTTTATCTGCTGCCATCATTGATTTAAATAAATCTGAGTTTGTTACGGGTGTAAATATTGCAGATTTAATTTGATAATGTCACTGGTAACGGTACAGCGTTCACCGACACCAAGTGAAAATGGCAATTTTGATCAGGTGATAATAAATTACGTTCGTTATGAAATTTTATCATTTTTGTTGATACGTAGAGGAAATTCGACTACTAATTTCAACAAATTTTGCTTGTTTTATTGAAGGAGTTTTAAACTTTAATGGAATTTAATTTTGACGCAATTTTTTTCCATCATATTAATAATGTCCATATTTTTAATATTTTTCAGGATATCGATGCATCAGAACGTGGTTCACCAACATTCAGAGAATCAGTTCTAAGTACGGAGTGTTATTTTTATGTAAAAGGCACAGCGGTGATTTTATTGCAGCCCGATCGTACAAGTGTTGGTTGTCGCAATACTGGTGGTAAGTGTTTGTATAGCTTTACTCGATATTTCGAGTCAATATACTTAAAGATGAGTAATCAGTAATCAATATATCGGTAAAAGATTCTCAGAGAATATGAATTGATTACAAACAATGAATGAACTTTAACAAACAGAAGATTAAACATGGTATAGAAGAAATTGATCATAGTAAATAAGAGGTAGTTTATGGAGTGTATAAGATAGGAGAGGGAGATTTCAGAAAAATTATCAAGATACCTCATCCCTAATAAGTTGTTTTTCTGTGTCTTAAATTTTATTGGAAATCGAAATATATATATAGCTTCTTTCGTAACTTTTCTTATATTTCAGGTGAAATTGAAGGACATTTGCAAGCAATGCTAAATATATTACCTCCTCAGGATAATCTTACAATGGCTGTAAGATTACAGCAGGCTGCAACTGAGGCTGCTAGTTCAATAAACCATGCTCGTTATTTAGCTGTTGTATCATCTAAATGTTATCGGGAGATTAACTTCCAGAATGCCCGAGAAGTTGTTTTGCTGGGTCTTGATTGTCTTCCAAATAATAAAGTCGCGTAAGTTGACTGAATGTCTGCTGCTAGCTCTAAGGTTATAATTACTAATTTCATGAAATTGAATTTTTTTAGGAAAAGCTGGCTTTTTGTTTTACGAACATAAATTCATAGATAATATATGTAAAAAGTGGTTGATTTTTTGTAATTTTTAACCGTTTTAAATAAGGTGGATTATAGGATCGGTGTGACCATTCCGGTTCATGCTTCAACCCGAGTGAGTTTAGATGGTGATGGTGGTGTGGTTGTTGACCTTGATTCATCATTACATATATTCAGGCCTGTTTCTGTTCAGGCTATGTGGACGATTTTTCAAAGATTACATAAAGTATATTTTACAGATTTTTTTTTTGAGCTAGTCAACTGTCTTGAATGGAGTTCATATCGGACCAGGCGCTGTAATCCTGTGTTATTGAAAAATGTTTTGTAGGAATTAATCGATGCACAAAATGCAAAAAGTTCAACACAGCAATTTGGAAAAACAGCGAGGCGTTTAGTTGATTATTACAATGAGCACGTATCATCAGACGATGCAATAATTACAATGTGGTTTGTTACTACAACTGCAGTTAGTGATGATTTTTCTTGATTGGTGATGGTTATTAATTTTAATCCATCATCAAACCTGTTCCTGTTGAAGCCACTGTGCGTGGTCACTTCTCTTGCTTAAAATAAATATATTAATTATTTGGAAAACTTTGAATTGCGTTGGGTAAAATCACTTTTTAGAGTAAAACAATTTTGACAGGTTTGCTTTCGTGCTTGTAATGGATATCTGTTAATTTCTCTCTTTATTGCTTGCAATATAAAATAATTGCAGTAATACTTTACTGCAAGTATTTTTTCTTTTTGTTGTTACAAAGTAATAAATGAAAAAATAATCAAAAGCTATAAAGTTACAATAATTGAAATACAAAGAAAAAAATTTCTTTGTTTATTCGAAAAACTGATTTGATTCTTCATTTTATTCTGGCAGCACTGTAGGAAAGTTTTCATTAAATTCCTTAAATCTGGTTTCTTGGATAATTTTTTAAAGTAATTTCAAATTTGAAGGGAGCGTTCGACTTCATGTTGTACTGGTGGAACTAGTAACGATTTGGGAGCAACAAGTGCGGATGCTGAGCGACTCAGTCATGATTATCGTAGTGATGACGATTCCGGTAATCGCTATTTTTCGAAATAAAATCGTTATTTTTTTATCAATGCTTGTATACATAAATTATACGTCCTGTTGTTTTCCAATCACATTCACCAGTTATCGTGCTATATCTGTTTCAGTGAAAGCTCGAATTTACGAACTGTTGAAAGAGGTGATGCAAACTGCGGATTTGGATGAAGTTACGAGTAGAGATATCCGTTTAAAGGTTGATTTTAAATTTATTCTCTTTTTATATTTATTTATGCTATTTATTTATGCTAGTGTTGTGCACTTTTTTTTTCAGAATTTGGAAATCAGGGTAAAATTGTTTAGGTAGAAGACAGCATGCATATGAAACTGGATAAATATAAAGATTTTATCAGTCGTCAAATGATGGTTATTATGGGACAGATGGACAGAGCATCACAGATTTTTCCTTACCTTTATTTGGGTACTGAATGGAACGCATGCGACTGGCAGTGGCTTGAAAATAATGGGTATGTGAATTCGACGCGCTTAAAAACTTATGTTCTAAATACTTTTAGCACATTTGTTTTGTGACCAATATATCGCATTGTAAATTTTGGTTTGTAGGTCAGCAAATTTAGTACAAAACATATTTTGTATTTAAGTAGGTAATGACACAATTGTTTTTGCAGCGAATTTGAACTTTACTTTTAAATTCACAATTTTGCATCGGGGTTGAGGAAAACCATATGTAAGTAAATTTCTGATGTTTTATTTTTTAGAATTAAATACATTGTTAATGTAACGAATGAAGTCGAAAATTTTTTTCCTGCTCGTTTAAAGTATTTAAAAATACGCGTTTCGGATGAGGCTAGTACCGAATTGTTGAAGTATTGGAATCAAACAAATCACTTTATTAAAGAAGCAAAGTAAGAATTCATCTCTTAACTTTTTAAATCTATTAAGCTTAGATTTTTTCTAATTAGGTTTCTAATGGAGAACCAAAAGTATTGATCGTTTTATGTTCACACGTATCTTTTTAAGAGAAAAAGGAGGTGCTGTACTAGTTCACTGCAAAAAAGGCATCAGTCGGTCATCGTCTACAGTGATAGCTTTCGCAATGAAGGTATGGTTACGTTTATATCTACTTTCAAACAATATTTTTTATTTATTTACTATTCGGATCTGTGAAAGATCTAAATTGACTTAGAAAAGCTGTTTCAGTCGTGCGGTGAATTGCGATATCGTAAATAAATGAAACAGCTGTGATTTATTTGACTGATAACAATCAGTATTTCCTTTTTCCAGGAATATGGATGGGCACTTTCGCAAGCAATGGAACATGTAAAAAATAAGAGGGGTTGTATTACACCAAATATTGGTTTTGTGGAACAGCTCAAGACATTTGAAGGTAACTTGCTACAAAGCAAATTTAAAATTCATATTCGGTTGTATAACCATCAGTGCATAGTCCTAATGGTTTTATTCCATCAAGGCCAGGTATTTTATGATAAAATTTTTTTGAGTGTTGCACAAATTTACTGATTAGATTGTGATGGAAAGTATCTTTCGCCAACTTTGATGAACAAAGAATATTCGTCATCATTTCTTGATCGTTAAAGTAACATCATGCTGCTCTCTGAGTGCTTAAAAAGTCATTATAAATTTTGAGAAAATTTTCATAAAGCATGTTTTGCAAGTATTTTTTTGGGAAGAAAGGATGCAATCGTGGAACTCATAAGTGTCTTCGAATAATCAATGATATTGTCTCGATTTTTGACTAGTGATTTAGCAGTGATTGAAAACTTACTTTTTGTAAGCAGTTTATTGTATCATTAGTTGTTAGTATCTTGAAAACATCCCTTATTAAATTTCTCTCAAAATATTGTTGAGAAGACGGTTTTCTATTAATTTGTCCAATCTGCGAAATAGCCGTTTCTCTGTTTTGTTTAGCCATTCATGAGGAAGGACATAGCTTTACAGTGTTGGTACCGCAGCAAAAATAAGTAAAGCAACAATTTTTTTTCAGGACCATATTGTTTGAGTTGAGCGGAAGCGCATTATATAAGAGATGTGATTTCCATCACATTTAGATTTAAATGTGGTTCTAGCCACAAATGGAGATGTAGTAACTACAATTAATACTAGATATCACTAAAGAAATTGATAAAAAAATTGCGTTTTACAACTGCTATTTCAGGTATGTTACACGCTTTCAAGAAAAGAAATCAGTTTGATATTACACCATCGACATCAGCTGAGCCTGTTGATTTAGTACGTTTCCGTCGTATAATGGACAAAAATGATAGGAATGCCATTCATGTGAGTTTTTATTGATATTTCACTATTTGTTCTCTTTGATCTCAGATTTATTTGGTTTTTTCTTTTGTTTCGTTGCTTGGTTTTACAAGCAAGACCTTATTCGATTTCATTGACGGATTTCTGATTTTATTAAGTTATATGAGGTTTTTGCCAGGATATCCTTTGACCGAAATTATTTCTATTGTTCTCATAACAAAGAAAGCATATTCACTACAGCCATGTCTTCAAGAAAAAGTAAAACTTGTGTGAACGTGCTATCAGTCATTATTTATAATGTACAATATTTTACTAATAAATTTACCATTTTCTGATTTCAGGGTGAGGAAGTTACACATACTCGTTGTAAAAGTGAACAATGTGTAGCAAGTATGGTCAAAAGTTTGGTTGGTAATTTTGAAGCGAAAGGTCGTGGCGATGTGTTCAATGCAAGTGAGCCTCCATTACCGGAACGGCGGTCAAATCGACCGCAGGTAACATTCCGATTGCAAAATATGACTGATTGGAAGTTCCGGGATCGCATAACAGTACCAGTTTCAAACAATTGCTCGAATCGACAAGTACGCGCGCTTACTATATCACAGTGATATTTATCTGAAATTTGATTAGTTAATAGGCTTTTCTGTTTTCTTCTAAAATTTTCAAAAGAGATTACGCTTCGAAAAAGAGATTATGCTAGTGAGATGCTTGTATTTTTCTTCTGCAAATTTTCACAATGAATATTAAAAAGATGTGTGGTCCTGTGTACATAAGATATCGATTAGATCTTATATTGTGGGAGAATGAATATAAGGATATTAACTTTACCGTCGCTATTCAATTGCCCAAATCAGAGTTTTGGTGCTTGGCAGTATATTACGATGAACTGAAAGTTGTAACTTTTAACTTGACATTCCGTAATTTTTGTATTGAGCAGTTTCTACTTCAATAATATTTTAAGAAATTATTAAATTACGAAAATTACTCGAAAATCGATACAGTAGGAAGCTATGATCTTGGATTTTATGCTAATATATGCTAGCATCGTTACAATAGCTATAAAGACACTGTTTAATGAAATGGAGCTGTTGTTTTTATTTTTTCGAGACTAAGCTGTACATTTGCATAGATTTTTTCAACATTTTACGCTTTCTGTTCTGAATATAATTCACTCTTGGGTTTTTATGTAAATATGTTGCGATTGCTTCTATGTTTTATTCTAGGGTACCAAAAAGTTATTTCGAATTATGTTTCCGGTGCAATTGAACACCTTGAGCGTTTTCTATAAAGATTCTAATTGGTGTCCTCCCGGACTATCTGGTAATTTGTTTAGTACATCTTAAAAAGATAAGTCGCACTATCTTCCCTACGGCTAAGTGGGGTCGAGTCCTCTCCGTTGTCAGATATCGTTTTAATAATGTATAATGTTCATTTGCTTGTGGAAATTTATTAATTGCCCTCATTTTTACAGAGGTCATATTGTATATATCATAATGTATATTTAGAAAATGACTATGAAAATTGTTTGTGAACCATTTCGAGAATTTTTGGATAATGGGCTTAAATGTTTGATTTTTTTCAGGGTTTCTAAAAGACAATTTTATGAAATTTTTAAATTTAGGCTTGACTTTATTTCATTTTGTTAGGTTACGCTAGTATGTTATTTCTTTTTATTTCAAATTGATATTTCTTGATTGAAATTGAAGTATTTGCATAATAGACTTTCGCTGGGATTTTCTTTCTTTTGTACCTACTATGTACCATTTTTGCTATGCAAAAATCTTTACATAATTTGATCTTTATATTGTTTTGCACAGTATCAATTTTCCAAGGTTCTTTCTGTATTTTCTGTATGTATTTGGTAATCATTTTGATTTGTTGGTCAATTAGTGTTAAAATTTATTTAAAAGATGAATAGGATATAACAAAAACTTGTTGAACAAAGGATTTCCGAATAACTTGGATATTATGAGATTAAATTATATTTTCCTTCATCTCACTAATAATACTGGTGTTATTATTATAAAAGATTGGGACGAATTTTGGAGAAGTTTCTTAAAAGGACAATGAAAAGAGGAGAATAAATTTGTGAATTATCTTCCGAAGTTTAACTATAACTACCTCATTCCTAAAATCTCGTGACCTACCATCACATAGCATATCCTACTCATTTCCATAGATTATGAAAAGAAAGAAGGAATTTCCAACATTTTACAAATGTATACTTTAAATTCTATTTATCTATAAATAGTAAAATTCCATATTTCAACATATAGAGCGAAACGATACCATCCCGAATTATATTAGCATTTGTCAGTAATTGTCACTGATGATAAAAGATGGTGGTATAATTTAGTTTCTTTTCTGAAGAATTCTTTTTTCATAAAATACTACATTTATTGATTGCTCCGGTAATATCACATAGAATGATAAGCCATTATTAGGTAGTAAAGATGAAAATTAACTGAAATGCTTGTATGTTAGGCATTTAATTCATAACTTACCTCTAATACTAAATTTTAACATTGCGTATTTCAATAATCGCTCTAGTGAAATTTCATTGTAGTAATTCTAAAAATCTTGCATCATAAAGTTATAGATGAATGATGAAAAAACAGTAGGAGATGTTTATTTGCTATTCATCTTTTTTTGAAGCAAATATTTAAGCTTTCATTGAAATTATATTGAACAGTTTATTGCATTCAGCTAATGAAGATAACTTTAGGCTTTTTTTTTGATTTAAATAAAATATTATTTACCTTTCCTTTTTTAAGAATAGTTCGATCAAAATCTGATAACGTAATAGTGATGATATTTGAATTTATCAAATTTATTCCCACATACAGCAATAATATTGAAAGAAAAAAGAAAGCTGGTTCTTGATTACGATCGAAATCTGATAACTTAATAGTGATGATATTTGAACTTATCAAATTTATTCCCACATACAGCAATAATATTGAAAGAATAAAAAAGCTGGTCCTTAATAGATAAATTTGATTACATTAATGAATACGAGAACTAATAATTGGCATCCCAATAATTAGCATATCAAATTATCCATTCAACAAATTAGCATATCGAATTATCATCCATTTATTGGATCTTACAATTTTCATTGGAAATTTCCATCTAAAAATAGCAATTGAAATTTTAAAAAGAAAAAAATGAAATTAAAAATAAAAATGACGAAATTGAAAAATGCAATTCATTGTGCTTATTGTTTCTTATCGTGACTCGGTTGTTTAATTGAACAGCAATATTCTACTAACTTTATTCTTCTGTGACCTATCATTTGTCAACTATATATATATTCAAGTGATAAATTTTGTGGTAAAAATAAATACTGAAAGAAAACATTCAGGTTAGTTTGCCTTTTTGAATTCAACTAAAAATGTCGAATAATTGATAAGTATTATTTATAATATATATTTATAATTAAGTATTATTTATAATTGATAAGTATTATTTATAAATTATAAATGATGAATGAATCTTACCTCTTAAATAACAAATTGATCAATAATAATAATAATTTGGCTGGAAATATCATATAAATAGATTCAATTTTGAAAATGATATTGCAAAAGAAAAACAAAAGAAGATTAAATTTTATTAAAAGAATTAATTGCCCTAATTGTATGCGAATTGAGGGAAAATTGAAAATGATGAAAAATTTTTTGTTATCGATCACTTTTTTTTGCATTTTTCAATTTGATATTAATTTGAAATTAAAATGATAATTTAATATTTAAATTATATTATATTAATTATATTATATTTAAACTTTTTTTTCTCATTATCAATCTTTGATATTTTATCAGTGATACTGAAATAAAAATCTGATGAATTTCTACGAATTTCTACGTGGAATTCATTGAAATCAGGTCTGCTAAAAAAAAATGGTCAATATTTTCGTATAGGGTCGATTTGTTAAAGCAAAGAGTTTAAAATGCATTTTAAATTGATTGCAAATATAAGATAATTATAACAGGTGGATTGATAATATTGATTTCAAATATATGATAACATGATAATTCAATGGATAAAGCAACAAATTGTATCAGATAAATTAGAATATTTATTTTTTCTCACCATACGTTTTCTTCTATCTAATTTGTGATTTGTCACTATTATTAATAATAATAATAGTAATAAATAATACTAATAATTAATAATGATTAATAAATAATAATAGCAATAATTAATAACAAAAATAGTAATAATACATATACAAGTATTTATTGTAGACATGAATGAGTACACAAGTTTATTTGTAATTTCCGTATACACATTTTTGATGCAGTGCTGGAAAAGAGGAATAATAATAATTGACAATAATTAATAATAACAATGAATACTTGTATATGTATTATTAC